>CAUZXS010005564.1:90000-147677 GCA_963585895.1 Sepioteuthis lessoniana | reverse complement strand
TAATGATATTCGATTTACAGACATTCTATCAATAAAAGATTTTAGTATCTTTTAATTTACAAAACTGCTTTTTTCTCGAAATAAAAACCATACACATACCTCAATGACTGATTTTTTAACGCTTAACTTGTGTAAGCGCCTCCAATCAAGCCTTTGAATTTATTTTCAGTACACCGATGCAGACAAATCTACAGAATTTAAAACATCCGATTTTTGTTTGTTGGTTTCTTTGTTTGATGGCATGTCAACTTTCGTTTGTGATTTAATGCTATAGCCATCCTTATTGAAGAACAGCAGGGGTACGATTTAACCCATAGCCAGGTGAAATAAGTGGGGGTCATTTAAAGGTATTAGTACAAAAGTGAACGTAACTGCACAACTGGAGTTCGAACTTGCTTACTCCGTATCCGCAGTTAGGTACGTTGCTCACGAAACCACTCGGACACTCAGCAAGTTACAAAAATGAACTAGAAGAAATGGTGAGGTTTTTGGTAGATCAGTAGAGTTGAAATAATATACAGAATGGAGCGATTTACTATCCAATTTGTAACTTAATAAGAATAGTGCAAATTCATCGTTTGCGCTTATCCTGATCTTTATAATTCCTTGATAAATAGAGAATGTGTTAAAATGCGAATCATGGAGCTCTTTTCTTATTTCTTTACTAGCAATTAATTTAATAAATTAAAAATTCTATAAATACATAAATACAACCACTACACACAGAGATTAATTAGCGATAAAAGTGAATTCTTTGTCGGGTATATATATATATTAGGATACGAGGTCATTTTTTTTCTTTACCCCCGCTCCAAATGCCACTGGATTCTGCGTAATTACGTCGAAAAAATTATTGCTTGTAATTAAATCACAAAAAAAAAAATATTCTTTTTAAAAGATAATGTTTACTTTGCCAAAAACACCAGGATTTTATTATTCTAAGCAGGATATTACATAACCAAAGCAGATATTGTTAGGTATTATTTATAACCAAACTCCACAACATTCCACTCTGCTACATATTTATATTTTCGACCACATTATTTTGTAATAGTAATAATCATGGGTTTTTTTTATCATTAAGGGTTTTCGGCCTGTTGTCTTCATCTTTATTTCTACGACCCTAACCCAGCCTTCTTCAGGTGTTTGTTGAACTCGGGAACCTTCACGGAACTTCGAACTACGTCCTTTATTGAATCCACGGGGGTCGCCTGTTCTGATTCCGTTAGCCATAACCGGTTACAAGCGTTAAGTCTTCCTGTATTGTTACTCGCCTGCCGTCAGGATTGAACTTGCAACCTCTCGATGGTTGTCTCCTTAGAAGCTTAGGGAACCAATGCCTATAACTGTTATGCTATGTGCCCTGCCGGACCATCCAGAGTGGATTTTTGGGGCTTATAAACTTAATGTTCTTACTTGACTAGAATTGCTACCATTATGTATGATTTTTTACCTGTGCTCATATTCAAATTTTTTTTTCATCATCAATCTTCGTTTCAGAAATTTAAACAACTAATATAGATGGTGTTTCGAATTTTTGAGACAAAGTGATTAAAGACCAATCAAGAATCTCAAAGGAAAGAGTCATAAAGCTACATTTATTGAAAGGTAAAATAATAACATCTGTAAGAATCAATCTCTCAAACACGAGTTAAAAAATGTCAAGGATAAAACAATGCTCCAGATGTTCGCCATTCTTGGCTCCTCCTTTACAAAGATGTGGAGGACTCTTACTGAGTGACTTTAGGACCGTGGAAACGTTCTTAGGTATTCAGATTGTTATTGGAGGCCCAGAAGGTAAGAAAACCGTTGCCCTATGATTTTCACAAGTACCATGGGCTTCAAAGTTTTTGACCAACTTGAAAATCTGTAGGGAAATGCGTTGAAACTGAATTTCTTTCTGAATCTTGCTTGAACAATATTCAAAGACATTCGCAAAGACAGTCTTCATACAAAAGATCTTCTGCTTCATCGTCTAAGACAAGATTTCATTATATTTGATTAAATATATCAAAATGTTATTTCCCGGCAATAAAAAATCTGAAAATAAAAAGAGAATAAAGTTAGGCAGGAAAGAGTGCCCGTGGTGTTAAGCAAGGCAGCATCAAGTAACATTTTTAGAGTCTTTGGTATGACTTGACCTTGGATTCAACCCTGCTCTCCAAAACCATTGGAGAACACTCTACTCATTAGACCAAAATCCATTCCGCTAAAAATAATTATGTTCAGAGGAAATTTCGTATAAACACATGCATTATTTTTTTATACAAATAGCTGTGTGTTTCTAATATCTGTACAGAACTTCTTAATTAAACAACTTGACTTCAGGTTAATACTCATCTAATGTCTGACCTGTTATTTCTTATTTGAATTCCATCAAAAGCTGAGCTGGTTTTATGGATAAATCGCCATTCCTGGCAATGTTTACTAATAAGTCCTTGAATACCACTCGGCTTAAGATCGGTAGTCAAGTGCTTTTTTTTAAATTTTTGGTGATGATTCAGTAAATTCTTTCTCTGATCTCCAATGTCCCCAGACACGAAATTTTTAGACCAATCAGATTCAGCAATGAAAACGACTTACCCAATAAAAGCGATTTCCGGAATGAGTAAATCGTTTGGGATTGCCATTTTCAAGATTAATTGGAAAGAAGAACTAATTGAAATAATTAATCATAAATATCTCAACGAATGTTCTGTAGGATGGTGCTAACTATAGGTGTGACAGAATATAATAATTTAGCTGGCTTTACTCATCCTTTCAATAGAATTGATATGGAAAAGTTGTCTACTGTCTTTTTTGAAGAAAAATCTGGTAATTTATAATGATTTCCCAATCTAAAAACTTCTGAAATTTTACAAGTTGATATTAATCATACGAATTAAGCTAAGACGCGGCACAAAGTATGGGGAACCTTGTGAGAATGAAAATCACTTGCCATGATTTGCCAATCTAGCTTGTTAATCATTACACTACGTGAGGTACCCAAATCGGGAAAAGATATATCGACTAAGAAAATGGGATTTCTTTTTCATTCACATTTTTAAAATACAACCAACCAAACTAAACAGGAAAATGCTCAGTAGGCGAGGCTTAGAAAAAGCAAGGTATATCCCGTTCATAGGAGTAAGACCTCCTTTCCCTAAAAAGGAGTGTCTTGAGTATGACACTAAACCGCATCTGATGACAAGACTCCAGTTCTGGAGATCTGGGAAGTGTAAAGTACTTCTACATTACTATTACTCCCACGTTCACTCTGACCCAGCGTGATAGAATTTTTTAGAGTCCCATCTATGGGTCAAATTGATCCGTTTGAACATTATTTGTATTCTATGGGACCGCTGGTAAAAGAAAAAAAAAAACTCTCACAAAAGAACTGCACAAAAAAGCAAGTATGAACGTGCATCTGAGCAGCTTTCAAATCACAAAGCAATGTACAACGTGTCGGCGCACCAGCTACCGAGATACTACTAACCACAGCAAGTACCTAACATAGCTTGAACTGCTTCAGTCACACTGCACAAATCAGTGTCTATCAAAATACTGCAAAACTTTTGACTCGCCCTATTATTTTTGCGTGGTTAATATACTTAGAAAAAAGCTCATTCCAGAATACTTTTTTTTCAATTTTATGTTGGAACTGAATAAAAAGACTAAAACGCGAAAATTCTTTCTGCTGATTAAATTAACAGATTTAAGTCTGTGAGGGCAATTAAAATGGCGGTCATTTTTTTTATTTTATTCGGGAGTTATCACTTGCCCTTCAGCCAAAACAATTCTATATGATGGCGTCATTATTCTTACAGTTTCCGCCATTTCTTGCCGAAAACTATTCCTTAATTTGGGATAGAAATTATTTACGTTACCGTAAAATAGGCACAAATCATCATACATTTATTATATCTATCAATCAATCTATTTATGTATCTCTCTCTCTTTCTCTTTATCCCCCTCTCTCTCTCTCTATATATATATATATATATAATGTAGTTTGCTATGCGTATCAATAGAGAATGCTCAATATCTGTGATGGAGCCAGTATATCTAAGTTAGGATTTTCTAGACATAGAGTCATAGACGCTTGCAGACTCAGTTTCTCACTCATCGAACAAATTGATACACATTATTGAATGTAAATACATATAGACAGAATTTGGCCTTAAATAACCTACAAAGGTTGATACGCCATAAAACCCAAATAACTAAACAACCATACACATGATGTGAACATCCCTTTAATATGATGTTGTATGAAGGGTAGTTTGATTTGTAGGCAATTCTGGCCAAAGCGAAAATTTGACTGTAAACAATCGTTACTGATTCTATATTGATACTACATATATATATATATATATATATATATATATATATATATATATATATATATATATATGCGTGTGTGTGTGTGTGTGTGTGTGTGTGTGTGTGTGTGTGTGTGTGTGAGCACAAAAATTCGAGTGCCATTTTGAATTTTACTGCCCTCTTACAGTTAGAGGAATGCACGGGGATTCTACAAGAAATAAAAAAAAAATATTTTGATTTAATGCATGTGGTATCAGCGTATTTATAAACATATTCGAATTTGTATTGATAAGACTATTCAAAACGAAGAGTTTCTTTTTGTGCTCACCGTATATATAAAAAAAAATGCTTTATATATATACATAAGCAAAAAAAAAAATGAATTTCAGTTTAAAGATTAAAAAGGAACAATAAATTATCACACCTTAGTTATAAACTAAAATGTCAAAGAAACTATTTTGAATTAGTTTAATTTCTTTGTTTTTATAGGCATATAAACCATTGTAGGTCATTTAATGCCAAAGCCATTCTCCGTGAATAACAATTATGGTACTATTTAACCCATAGCTGGGAGAATAAGGGGGTTCATACCTTTCTCAAGGGTATTTGCCCAAAAGTGAACATAATAGTGCGACTGGAGTACGAACTCGCTTACTACGACTTCGCAGTCCATCCCTTTAACCATTACACCACAAGGACTACTTTGAATTATTTTGATTTATTGAATATTAAGTTTGCAAATAATGAGACGAAAATGTTTCCCTCGACTTCGATATTTCTATGTTAATTAACAATGTCTAAACTTAAAAACTCGAAGGAGGATTTACATTCAGAAAGGTCTATTGTTTCAGTACATTCTAATATGGACGTTCATCTCGTTGTACAACCGTTAATAAGAATATTTCACTATTTAATACTTAATGTTTTGATACTGTCATAAAACGTCAGTCATTCGATGGTTAATGCTGTTTCGTTTATTTTCGAAGTAAGAAACTCAAAATAAGTAGGGGGGTGTCCTCGTGGTGTAATGGTTAAAGCGATGGACTGCAGAATCGTAGTAAGCGAGTTCGTACTCCAGTCGCGCTATTACGTTCACTTTCGGGCAAATACCCTTGGGAAAGGTATGAACCTCCTTATCCTCCCAGCTATGGATTAAATAGTACCATTACTGTTCTTCTAGAAGAATTGCTTTGGCATTAAATAACCTACAAAGGTTGATATGCCATTAAACAAAGAAACCAATCAAAATAAGTAAGATTTTAACTGGATAAGAAACTCTAAAGTAAAACTAAAGTTGGCGACCGTAACCGAGGGAGACCCGAAGGCTCCCTTTTCATTAACTACTACACCAAGGTGTAAGGGAGGGCACTACTCCATTCAATTGATTGTTCCACTTTATCCTTGATCCTTACATTATAATGCTGAGTGTTTAGCAATGATACGTCTTTATAATAATAATGGTGATAATAAATATCTTTTCATAGTAGCACAAAATAATGCCATAAGGACTAATTATATTCAGGTGAAAATAGAAAAGCTAGTTTAAAATATATGGAGACAGAGACAAGACAAAACGTGGATGCAGCAAACGGGCGCAAAAGAAGTACAAGAGTAAGAACGACTGCGTGGGAAAGGTAATCTTCCACCGGTCTTATCTGAAGACCACAATATATTATTAGTTATAATTGTAATAATTTTGAATTGCAGTTTAAATAATAGCTTTTGTTGAGAACTGCAATTTAAAACTGATTTAATTTAGAAGCATAGCATATAGAATAACTGAAACTTTTAACTGCAACGTCTTACAATTGGTATCACTGAGAATTTTAACACTTACTGTTGGCACCACTTAGAATTGTTACTATCTAGTTGGTTGGTTGGTTGGGTTTTATGACATATCAACCTTTGTAGGTTATTTAACGCTAAATCATTTTTTATTTATTTTTGTCAAAACAGTTCTCTATATATCACAATTCAGTTTAGTGTAAATAAAGTTTTACTGTAACCCCCCAAAAAACACTTCAATTTCAAGCAATTCAGTTTAGCATGAGCATACAGTTTAAAAGTAAGTACGGTTTAAGTTACTATCTAGACTTAATATTTTTTAGAATTGCCTCAACGTAAAAGGGCTTCCGCTAAGAATTGCAGTACTTACTATTTGTACCCCTTAGAATTACGACTATTTAAAATTGCTTCCTCATAGAATTTGCACACACGAGCACTTTGAAGCGCTTCCTTTTAGAATTGCAACTTAAAAATTCTAACATTTAGAATTGCTACAACTTATTCATATATTCGTTTTATAATATACTTTGTTTCGTTTTTACTCGGGTCACAATTCCCACGACAGCGAAGAATAGAATGTATGAGAAACAAGAATAAAATATAGGCTTTCAGAGACAGAGTGGACCCTGGAGTAATGACAAGAAAGTGGTAGACCACTCTATCCTGATCTCCAGAACTGGAGCCTCACGATAAAATCCACTTAAACTATCAAACTAAAGGCCCCTCCTTTTTTTTGGAGGAAATCTTACCACTCTAATCACTTTGGATTTATTCACTAAGGATTATTATCATTTGTTATTGGAAACCATACAACTGGGTACAAATTATTTGTATTACATAGGAATACTTGACAAATAGAATTACTAATGTTAAATAGCAATACTTGAAACCGTTTAATTGTGTGGAAATAAATGAGCTCAAACAATCCGTTTTAAAATAACGTTACTTACAAACTAATTGCTAGCAAATCATATATATATATATATATATATATATATATATATATATATATATATATATATATATAAACACACACACACACACACACACACACACACACACACACACATATATATATATATATATAAGACTTTCATTTTGAAACAGAAACCGCAACCACAGTGTTCAACCTGCCGGACAACTTGCACGGTTAAACACATTCTTATAGAATGCAGAACTTTCGCTGTTATTAGAAAGCGATTTTTCAAAGTTAATAATTTTACTGATCTGTTCGAGAACATCAAAATAGATGATATTCTGTCCTTCTTGAGAGAGACAGAGTTGTACCAAAAAATATGACAACTTAAAACTGGTTTATCTTGTGCAATCCTACTGATAGAAAATTTCACCTTCCTTAATATTCGTTTTGAAATCTTTGGTTGAATATGTATGTATATATAGACAGAATTTGGCGTTAAATGACCTACAAAGGTTGATATGCCATAAAACCCAAACAACCAACCAACCACACACACACACATATATATATATATAAGCAGAATTTGACAGTAAATAATCCACAAGAATTATCACGTCAACCAACCAACGAATCAACTTAAAGGAAATACAGTTTCGAGTTTTGGGAATCAAGAAGAAAAATTTGAAAAAGTGTAGCTTCCTAAAATAATTTTTTTCGTCGTTTTGATAACAACATGGCTTATGTAATTGAGTTGTGTGGGCATAAGAGAATTCAGTTGAATTAATCCACCATTCTTTCTTATCCCCACCTACTTTCGCATCCACCGTTGACAAAGATAACAAATAGAAAAAAGATAATGAGACCACCCAGAAAGAAGTAGATAAATATCAGTTTAAAATAATAAAAAAAAAGGAAAGATGAGCCTGACGATAATACCAAGAATAAAAATTTCATTTCCGCACTGATTTGCTTGATAACAAAGTTACAATACTGCATCTGGAAAAGGAACATTTAAACACTGTTGGTCTCGATTTTCTGTATAAATACGAACGTCAAAAGCGTGACCCACAGATCCTTTTCGAGCAGACTTCCCTGTTCCGCTAAGAGGTACCAGAAAAAGTTACAGCAGTGATAATTGGTTTGGTTTGGTTTGGTTTGGTTGGTTTTATAGCATACCAACCATTGCAGGTTATTTAACACCAAACCCATTTTTATACATATAATCAGTTCTATTTAAAATAGTTCAGTTTAGCATAAGTACACAGTTTAATTCTATTTAACCCATAGATAGGACCCTACGAGGTGCAACCACTCCAGGCCAGAGTGGACCTGGGAACGATGGCAGTAAAGGGGTACTTCGCATTGCCCAAAGCTCCTGCATTATTGGATCCTCATTATCAGTTGGATTGTCCACCCATTGACAGGGAGTGTAAGCTTGGTTTAATCCATCAGAACACTGGTGTGTTACATCGGTCGTGGCCACAGCTATCCGGTCTAGTATGAGAGGAAAACAAGCAATTGATTGGTTGCTTGCTTGATTAGTGGGTTAGTTTTAAAGCGTGTCAACTTTTGTTGGGTTACTTACTACGGTATTTGGTTTAACAGTTATGGTCTTTTATTAAATACGGTACAAAAATTTATCTTCACAATAATTCTAAACAGGTAAGCATGTTTTCGTACTTAATATCAAGCTTATATGATGTTCTTATATACTTAGTTGCTATATCAATGATTTAAGATTTAGTGTATTAATATGGTTCCTAATCATTTTAAACTAAGAAACATTTCATGATCAGTTGCAATACCTATTTTGACGGTAAACATAGCTAACACTAATTTCACACAAATCTATTTGATCCATAGATAAAGCTCTTAAAGGTCCTATCAATCCAAGGTCAGAGTGGACTTGGAAGTAATGAAAACAATAGGGTGACTCCGCACTTAACAGAGCTTCTGTACTGGAACCTCATCATAGGATTTTTTTTTTTATCATACTCAGGTCTAATAGATTACAGTATTATCAATAAATAAGAACACAATTAATTTTCTTTTCTTTTTCTTTTTATAAAATTGTTAATTTTCTTCTAAACGTGAGATTCAAGGACGTTATTATTTCTAGAAATAAAAAGCCCAGTTGGCTGGGGCTATATAATACGCTGACTGCATCTATGGTAAGATCTCCCCAATGAGTGTTCTGGATATGACACTAAAACATCAGATGGTGAGGCTTAGGTCCTGGAGTTTGGGAAAAATGTGTATACCCTTTCATTGCCATTACTTTCAGGTACAATTTGATCTGACATGTTCGTACCTGTTAGTGTTTCATCTATGGATCATATAGAACTGTTTAACCATTTAACTGTTTAAAGGTGTTACCACTCCGGCCTGAGTGGACCTGGGAGCGGGAGCAATGAAGGGGGACCTCCACTTTCCCAAAAGCTTCAGCATTACTGGAACCTGACCATCAGATAGTTTAGTGTTATATCCAGGACACTGATTGGGGGCAGTTTTACCCCTCTGCTGAAAAACAGTCGTTGTATTCGATAGTCCCAGCCGACTGGGTAAATAGTATTAGTGATGCTCTCGTAAAAGGATAATTTTGGCATTAAATAACCCATGAATGTTGATATGCCATTAACAATTTACTGGTGATATTATATATGTATGTCATCTGGTTGGTTGGGTTTAGAATAGGTATCCGCCTGCAGAGGAGTACCCGCCTAAAAAAAGTGGGGGGGTCTTTTGTACATGAAATTAAATTGCATCTGAGGTTGTGGCTCCAACTCTGCAGAAAGGGGAAAAGTTGAATCATTCTTCATTTATATTACTCCCAGTTCCACTCTAATATGGAATGGTATTACCTGTTAGTTTCCTTTCAATGGGTCAAAAAGATCAAATTGAAAATTTTGATAGTATATATTTGTAAATTATTTGTTATTTGAGATATATATGGATCCCCCAATCCCGGCCAGAGGACAAGATTTATTGCTAATTAAGAAAAATAGATTTTGTCATCTAGTGGATTTTGCCGTTTTCGAAGACAAAATGAAAAAAAGAAGGGAAAAACTGGATAAATACCGGGACCCCAATATAGATCTTGAAAAAGCTGTAGAACGTGAAAGTGACGGTGATACCAATCGTAGGTCCCGGAACAGTCTCCAAGAACTAGAAAAATAGACTGGGATAACAGGAAATTCAATAAAGAATCAAAACAATCCAGACCACAGTACAGCTGAGAATTGGTAGGATATCTAGAAAGGTCCAGAGGATCAGAAGAGACTTACCGCAACTGAGAGTTCAGTGTAAGACCATCAATTAATAAAGTTGGTGAGTTTAGTCGAGGGTGAACCGAAGGCTCCTTTTTCAATAGCTACTACACCGAGGTGTAGGGGAGGGCGCTACTCCATTCCCTGGATTGTTCCACTTTACCCTTGATCCTTACCTTATAATGCAGAGTGTTAAGCAAGGTGGCATCAAGTAACATTTTTGAGTCTTTGGTATGACTTGACCTGGGCTTGAACCCCAGTCTCCCAGACCATTTGCAGACACTCTACTCATTAGGCCAATAACTCGCAAATAGTTAAAATGATTAAAATAAAATTGGTGGAATCATCGATAAACTTTCGAGTAACGGTCTGTAAAAACAATACTCATTATAAATCTTTATTATAATAATGGTGATAATAAATATCTTTTCATAGCAGCACAAACTAATGCCATAACGACTAATTATATTCAGGCGAAAATAGAAAAGCTAGTTTAAGATATATGGTAACAGAGACAAGATAGTTAATCTCGTAAAACGTGGATGTAGCAAACGGGCACAAAAGAAGTACAAGAGTAAGGACGACTGCATGGGAAAGGTAATGGTTGGTTCGTAGTTTGGGTTTTATGGCATATCAACCTTTGCAGGTTATTTAATGCCAAATCCATTTTAAACAAATAATCAGTTCTATTTCAAACAATTCAGTTTAGCAAGAGTACACAGTTTAAAATGTCAAAAACATTTCGATTCAATCTATTCAGTTTAGTCAAACAGTTCTAATTCGGCCAGTTCAGTTTAGTATAAGTATAGATTTTGTTCACATACACTTAAATGTCAAAACAGTTCCATATTAAACCATTCAGTTTAGTTTAAGTACAGTTTCAATGTCAAAAACAGTTCCATTTCAAACTATTCAGTTTAGCGTAAGTACACAGTTTAAATGTAAGTACATGGTTTGATTGTCAAAAGCATTTCTACTTCAAGCTATTCAGTGAGTTAAACAGTTCTAATTCAAATAATTCAGTTCAGTATAAGTATGCAGTTTAGTTCTATTTAACCCATAGATAGAGCCGTATCAGGTGCTACCATCACGGGCCAGTGTGGACCTGGGAGCAATGGCAACGAAGGGGTACTCCGCATTCCTCAAAGCTCCAGCATCACTGGAACCTCACCATCAGATTGTTTCAAGTCATATTCTGAACACTCATTGGGTAGGGTCTTATCCCTCTGCAGAGAAGCAGTTGGCGTATTCTACCGCCCCAACTGATTGGACAAGGTACGGCAATCCATCGGGAATTGTGCAAGAGATTTGACCGAAGTACTAAATGCTATATCCGCAAACCAAACTCCATCCAAGAAAATGAGATTCTCTGGGATTTTGAGATACAAACGGATCACCTAATCACGGCCAGACGACCGGACCTTATAATAATCAACAAAAAAAAGACAACTTGCCGAATTGTGGGCCTTGCTGTCCTAGCAGACCACAGAGCAAATTGAAAGAAAGCAAAAAGAGCGATAAGTACCTCGATCTCACTAGGGAATTGAAGAAACTGTGGAACTTGAAAGTGACGTGTATACATATTGTAATTAGTGCTCTTGGTACAATCACTAAAAGATTAGCGCAAGGACTGAAGAACTTGGAAATAAGAGGATGAGTGCAGACCATCCAAACTACAGCATGGTTGAGATCGGCCAGAATACTAAGAACAGTCCAGGAGACTTGAGGAGACTTGTTGTTACTCAAACTCCTGCCAAAGACCGTCGGCTAAGCCTGATGTAAAAACTCTCAAGGAGTAAAATAATAATAATAATAATAATAATAGAATCATAGATAGTTTTAGATGTGTATGTAAAATAATTTTCGTCTTAAAAAACAAAAAAACAAAAAAAAAAAAAATAGAATAAATCCTATTTTTTAACTTGCGTTCCGAAACGACATTTCAGAACGCAAGCTAAAAAAATGGGTTGCATGTCAAGCCAAACAAAGCTACAATAGAACTTATTTCCTCCCTTTGTTTCTTCCTATCAGTGAGAGAAGCACACTGAATCCATCAGATACCTTTTAAGATGTTGCAAATGTACAGACATTGCCAAGGCATACCCGAAAGAAAAAAAAAAACCCTTTCAAAAATAAATAATAATATGTGACATGATCAGATTAGCTAAGCTGTCAGCACCATCACAGCCGACTTAAACAAACTACTTAAAAGTGTGGATGGGGTTGCGCCTGCGCATTCTGTGCACGTGCCACAGACATATTGTCATCTAATATCTTAAACGCCCGCTTCCATCATGGTTCCTTAGTTAGAGCTCACAAGGCTAAGGGTTGGTTAGCTGCTTCACAGGCTGCTTCATTCCCTAAACTTTTTTTCTCACTCTCTCAAAGGTTCCTTTATTTTTTTAATATCTTTTACCTTCTCTAGTCTTACTCCAATTTTAAGTCCATATGTGCGCATGCGTGTATGTAGGTCAACGTGAGGGTTAGGAGAGGTGGATCTATATCACCAAGACGGATATATGTTGGTACACCTTGCTTGTGTGTTAAAGAAGCAGAATGCGATGTGAACAAATGTGTGAATCATGGTTTATACTGGGTGTCTGCAAAACAGTATTTTTTAAAATTATTTTAAAAAAGAAAAAAAAAAGAAGATATAAGCACTAACGATACATAGTTTTGTTGAGAAACACTTGAAATTAATTACTGCAATTTACAGTTGTTCAATGTGTACATTCCCTTGTTACTTGGGACATATCAAGGAGGTAGTAAGGTTCTCACCAAACACGCTCTATCTTCATCTATAGCAGTAACAGCTGTTGTGACATGTTGTTTCAGGTCATCTAAAGGAGAGGGGCATATACCTTGTTTTAGATTTACCCCATAAAAAGCCCAAGCTGCTAAATCCGGAGAGCATATCCATCTCAACATTACAGAGATCATTTCAAAGTTGATGAATAGTTAAGCTGGATTCTAAAGGCAAAGGAACTACAAATTTTGGTCATTGAATTGCAACGGAATACATGTTGCTTTTAAAAGTCTTTATAGTATACTATGAGTCCTTTCTGGCTCCTAGTAACTTAAATACTCTTGAAATACTTCTTGAAATCATCTCTCCTGTAGACAATCTATCTATCTATCTATCTACGAGGTGCATACGATAAGTTTCCAGACTTTTTTCGTATGGGCACTTTTATTGATAATACACACATGAAACTTCGAAGTAATCTCCTCCGGCTGCAATGCACTTGTTGTGCCGTTACAACAACTTCTGTAAGGCCCCATGGAAGTCCTCTTGTGTGAGCGTGTCAATGACCTTCGTCACAGCCTCTTTCATCTCCTCAATTGTCTCATAACGACAGCCTCTGCGCTTAGGGAATAACCAAAAGTCACAAGGAGCAAGGTCTGGACTATAGGGAGGCTGAGGAACTGTCTTGATGCCCATCTTGGTCAAATAGTCTGTGACAAGGATGGAGTTGTGGACTGGTGCATTGTCCTGGTAAAAATGCCACTGACCCGATTTGAAGAGTGCTGGCCTCTTACGACAGAATCTCTTCCTGAACTGCCTTAAAACCTCAACATAGTAACCCTAACACTAACCGTTTGGTCAATCAACACAAGTGTATTGACTTCCTTACTCCTCCAACACCTCTCATCATCCCTCACAGATTGCCTGCCTTCCTTGAATCTCTTATGCCCCTCAAAAACTGATGCTCGATTCATCCGAGATGTTCCAAAAGCAGTCTGAAGCCTTTCATACGTTTCTGTGGTATTTTTTACCAAGTTTAAAACAGAATTTTATTGCATATCGTTCTTCTAAAGTGTCCTCACGTCCAGATTACATTTTTGAAATTCACCAGCTTTAACAATTAGGCTTTAGTAAGGTGTATTCCAATTGCTCATGTAGCTGTTTATTTGAAGCTGAAATCATAAAAATTGGTCAGTCATCTCATAAGATATACACCAATAATATAGTGAACTTTCAAGAGTCTACGACAATTTTAAATGCCTGTACAAAAAAGTCAGGAAACTTATCGTATGCACCTCGTATCTATCTTCCCAACCCTCACATGTATATGGAAAGACTGTGACTTGAAAACCAAAATTAATTAGAGTATTTATATAGTCGACAAAACGTTTTGTTCATTTACGATCTTCTTCAGATAATGATTGGGGAAAGCTTTAAGATTTCAAAAAGAATGCTGAAAAGTTGAACTACCAGTCTTTCAGTTTTCTTTTCCAATCATTAACTAAAGAAACGCATAAATCAGAGAAATGTAACAATAAATCGATCAGTGAAACGTAATAATGAATGCACCATTAAATTTTGTTTTCCAAGTTAGAATTTTTTATTATATTGAACATTTCATAGACACACATACACACACATGCATATATATATATATATATATATATATATGCATGTTAGAATGATAGATTTGTAGTCAAACTAATTGTATGAGAGAAATACGTGGTCCACATAGTTCTATCATATATATATATATATATATATATATATATATATATATATATATATATACAGATTTAGTTGAATTTTCGGTCTAAAATTGTTTTATAAATAGTGTCAGTAGCTAAAGACATCTAAGTACATTAGCACTGGTTTAAAAATTAATTCTGTTAAGTTTGGGTTGCATGTTTCTAATAATTTTAAAAGTAAATGCTACACACTGCAACGGCCCAATTACATCACTTTTGTAATACATACACCCCTGATAATGGCCCAAAGTCGGACAGAAAATACTTGGGGAATAGACCATAATGGAAAATATATCAATCAATTCCCGCCGAATACAACAAAATCAATACGGCAATATGAAAGGATCAACAAGAAAATATGTAGACCGAAAATGTCTATTAAATTCAACGAAATTTGTATTAATGAAGAAATGCTGCCAAAATATACATATATATATATATATATATATATATATATATATATATATATATATATATATATAGTAAATTGGCCAAAGAAAGTCGTGGGCGACCCAAAGGCTCCCTTTTCAATAGCTATAACACTGAGGTGTAGAGGAGGGTTCTACACCTTTCCCTGGAATGTTCAACTTACCCTTGATCATTGTCTTATAATATTGAGTGTTAAGCAGGGAGGCATCAAGTACCATTTTTGAGCCTTTGGTATGACTCGACCAGGAATGGAACCCAGCCTCCCGGACCATTCGCGACCACTCTAACCATTATACCAATGGATGTATATATATATATATATATATCTGTTTTATTCATCGAAATATTATAGTAAAAGAATACTCATAAAGGAACTGTGTTTTAGCAAATATATATATATATATATATAAGACGAACAAAAGTGATAATGAGTAGTGTTTGCCAATGGCCCGGAAGTATTGGGTGTAGTCCCAGGCCCAGTCTTACCAAAGACTCAAAATATGTTACTTAATACTTCCTTGCTTAACACTCAGCCTTATAAGGTACGGATCAAAAGTAAAGTGAAGCAATCCAGGGAAAGGACTGGCGTCCTCCCTTACATCTAGGTGTAGTAGCTGTTTAAAAGGGAGCCTTCGGGTCGCCTTAGACTACAGTCACCAACCTAACTTATACCTTTGATTACGCTCAACTAGTATTAAAACTGGTTCATCATCAGGATAAAAAGTTTTTGAGAAGAAAATAGAAGCTTTTTCAGAAAGTCTTGGAAGATTTTAAGAAATTCTAGGAGTTGATATGGTATTTTAAAAGCGATGTAAAATGTACTGTTGGTGTAACATATCCATTCGTTCAAGGAGGAATATTTTCTAACCAAAGAGCCTTTGATATATATATATATATATATATATATATATATATATATATATATATATATATATATATATATATATGGCGAGAGCACCTAATTTAATGCATGTTCATTAGTTGTGGTAGGGGTGTGTTTCAAATTAGTCGTGGATCAAACGGCTTGTTTGTTTATGTGGATTTTTTCACAGTTTTATTTTCAAGGGGGCGGTCATTTCAAATTAGCAACGACTCATTGACATGTTTATTTACTACGTAAGTGTTTGTAGTTGTCAAATTTTTATATCAAAGGTTTGGTTTCTTTGGTTAATGGCATATCAACCTTTGTAAGTTATTTAATGCTGAAGCCATTCTCCTAGAAAAACGGTAGTGGTACTATTTAACCCATAGCTGGGAGGATAAGTGGGTTCATACCTTTCGTAAGGGTATTTGCCCGAAAGTGAACGTAATAGTGGGACTGGAGTACGAACTCACTTACTACTAGTGTTAAAGGGGTATCTGAACAAGTCAAGAGAGTTTAACAAATTTGAAAAGTTTATAAAACTGGAGTACCAACTCGCTGACTAATTTTATATCAAAGTCGGGTGATAGGTTTCACATTAAATCCAAATGGCACTTATGTTTTACACTTTTAATTAGTTTCTTTCTTTTTCTTTTTTTTCGTTGAGTTTTTTTTTTTTTCAAATAGTGATTTCAGATTTATATTTTTTTCAGTTGTTTCTATGGTAGTAAATTTTACGTCTTTGTTAAAGCCATGGCCGTTTGTGCGGAAGAGTTGTTCGGCTAATATTAGATTATTCTAATCCATGGATTTGATCCTGTCTGTAGTTATTTAATCTAAAAGAAAACAGTCATTTCGACTTTACAACAAATTGTTTTCGGAAGTGGGAGCATTCCAGCAAATGAAATACATTTTTGTTTCAGCAATTGGATTCATGGTAAATTTGGAAAGTCTTTTTGGTTGTGAAACTTGTGAATGATATATTTGATTTGAGGTGTTTACTTAATTCGTTATTCTTGATATAGCAACATTTCCTCCTCATCTTGGCTGGGGTTGTTCAACCGTGTGTCACTGAGGGCACAAAGCCCTCTGTCTGCCGTTGGTTCTCAATTCGGCATCTTGTCGCAACTGACTCCAACTGGCTCGAACCGCCTTGGGCACCTGGTTATATAATTGTCTTACGTACACCTGCTTCCGCTGTTCTTCCGCTTATTTACACATGTGCATCTCTTGATTGACGGCTCGGTCGAGGGTCAATATGTTACATTGTTACCAATCATTTTCCTGAGGTTAATTTGTCGACGATAGATCAGAGTTCTTGAAAATATCTTTTTAGTTTGGGTTTACTTTCAAAATGTCCTAACGGCTCTTGATTATTTGGGCAGGTGCTGAGTGAGTGTTGTTGAATGTGGTTACGAAGGGCATGGGATTCATCTTTATCATGCAGTATTTCTGCCATTTTATGGTGAATAGTATCCTTCATTTTTCCCCAGTAGCTTTCTTTTAATCGATGAACCCAGGGCAGTATCGATTTTCAATCCAGAACAGCACCATTCTAACATAACATAAAATTAGTTATTACAACCAATGATCATAAGTAATCATATCTGAAAAAAAAAAAAAAGAAATGGTAAGACATGAATCTATAATTACCACTTGCCTAAGTCCTCTAGCACGACAAAGGTGACAGTTTGATACGTAAGAGGTATGTCTGTCGTACTTTTAATATAAGGTACTATTTACCCAACCCCTCCGCTCGGGCAGGATATGACACAAGGTCAATTTTTAAGCGGAGTTTAACAGGTTTGAATCCAGAGTTTTCCTTCTCCTAGACTAGTTGCCTCACCAAGGCTGAAGAACCTAGTCCGTCCTACTATTTACCCATAGCTGGAGGGAAAATAAGGGGGTTCACACCTTTCCCAAGGGTATTTGCCCGAAAGTGAACGTAATAGCGCGACTGGAGTACGAACTAGCGTACTACAATTCCGCAGTTCATCGCTTTAACCATTACACCACGAGGACACCCTTTTAATATAAGGTACATTGAAAAGTTCTCAGCACCCTCATTTTTGAAAACTAGACTCTACTTACCGAATGGTTAACTCTTGGTTTGTTTTTAAGTAAAATGAAAAATTTTGAAGGCGCTCACCTCTTCCAGTTCGGTAGGTTTATGTGAAGCTGTTTAGTGACCTATATGAGACAGACAGACAAACTATTCCCAATAATTGATATAGATTCAACCAACAGAGGAGAAGGAGATAGAGAACAAGAGAAGAAGAAGCGAGAATCATCGTCAAGTGGTAATTTCGACAGATTATAATGCGATGACGTGGCGTTAAACGAAACGAGGTGCCCGTGGTGTAATGGTTATCGTCGTAGGAAATGGACACGGCGACATGAGTTCAAATCCTGGACGAGGCTGATAGCATTTCACATAGCACTAATACCCTTGCGTAAGGTATGAATCCAATTATTCTCCTTCCAACTATGGGTAAATAATAGGGAAGACTGTGTTCTTCAGCCTTGATGAGGCAACTAGTCTAGGAGAAGGAAAACTCTGAATTCAAACCTGTTAAACTCCACTTAAAAATCGACCTTGTGTCATATCCTGCTTGGTTAAACGAAACGACAAATTAGTTAAACTTTTGATATTTAGAATCACACTTACAAGGAAAAAGGATTTGGTTTGGTTTCTTTGTTTAATGGCATATCAACTTTCGTTGGTTATTTAATGCTAAAGCAATCCTGATAGAAAGATAGAAGTGATATTATTTAGCCCATTTTTTGTGTGTTTGTGGGAGAATAAGGAGATTTACTGCATTCCCAGGGGAATTAGTCTGAAAGTGAATGTAATAACATTGCTAGAGTTTGAACTCCCTTCCTTTAAGGTTGCAGTTAATTACATTAGTATTTCACCGCCGGAAGTCGCTCATAAATAAAGATGTCGAACGTACAAGTTCAAATACGCATTAATTTGTTTGATATATCTTTTTGATTTAATTAAGTTTATATAAATATATATATTATCTAAAGTTGTTACCCTTCTTTTCGGTATTAATTTCTTTTACTTTTTATTGATAGGGTCATTAGTTTTCTCTTAGGCAAAATCTTTGTATTTCTCTCTCTCTCTCTCTCTCTCTCTCTCTCTCTCTCTCTCTCTCT
This sequence comes from Sepioteuthis lessoniana, assembly GCA_963585895.1. NCBI lineage: Eukaryota > Metazoa > Mollusca > Cephalopoda > Myopsida > Loliginidae > Sepioteuthis > Sepioteuthis lessoniana. The sequence continues at coordinate 128,458 of CAUZXS010005564.1, read as the reverse complement.
CTCTCGCTCTTTCTCTCTCGCTCTCTCTCTATCAATCTATCTTATTCCTCAATAGTTTTCCTGTTAAATGCCATAAAAATTATTTCCGTTTTTGTTATTTTAAGGGCCGGCAGAATTTCTAAAAATGTTTTCAAAACAAAATGACATTTTCTAAAGTGTTATATGTGTAGTAAGATTCGGATGGAAATGACAGAATAAAAATTAAAAATTAATAGATAAATGACAAAAAAACAAAAAACAAAAACAAAACAAAACAAAAAAAAATAGATGAATAGATATAATTTCCTGCCCATGTTAATTTTTCTCATTGCAGAGAAATAGGAGATGGGATGTATTTAAAAAAAAAACAAAAACAAGATGCTGCCTCTGTTTTTCGGTGTTATCACTTTTCGAGAGTATACGCATGCGCATGAATATATGTACCTATTCGAGGTCGAGAGAGAGAGAGAGAGAGGGGGGGGGGAGAAAAAGTAGATTTGGTTCGATGCAGATGTAAGAATAAGACATCTGGATATGTGTTTTTATGTGTTTATGTTCCTTAAGGCAACACGTTAAAGAAATGAAATACGTGCGAAATTGAATGTTTCAATCTTTCTCTACATTACAGAACATATATGTTAAAAGCATACTATGTATAGTTCATAGAAGACACATACGTACACACACACACACACACACACACACACACACACACACACACACACACACACACACACACACATATATATATATATATATATATATATATATATATATATGTATATATTATAAACAATTATAATTAGATATATGTATTTAATTCATGGAATCGCAGTCTAAATTCCGTGAATTAAATATATATATATCTAATATATATTTATTATTATTATTCACTCATTTGAGCTTTTCACATCAGCGTTAGCCGATGGTTTTTCACTGGAGTCTGAGTGACAGCAAGTCTCCTCAAGTCTCTAGGACTCTTCTCAGTATTCTGGCCGTTCTCAATAATGTTGTCGTTTGGATGGTCTCCAGAACACTGTCCATATTATATTGCACTTGATTCGACACAAACCCACAAGGTGATTTAATGACAACCGACATTGTTATAAAATAATACAATATATATATATATATATATATATATATATATATATTAAGTGTATATATATATATATATATATATATATATATATATATATATATATATATATTGCCATATATCATAATTTCATGCTTTATTTTTCGTTTCTTTTTGTCTTTCTTTTTCTTCCTTTTGATTCGAAATCTTTCTCGATAAACAAACGGAACATGAATTCTATACATTATTCCTAATTAGTCAAACGACATAATTTAAAACAACAAATGCTGATTCCCTAATTAAACGGCCAACCTTTTCTTGTTATACAAATTTTCCCCTAGGTTTTTGTATTTTGCAAAACATCCCTCGTTGATTTAACATCACTAATATCACCCCTCATAGACCTGATGATGGTTCAGTAGAACCGAAACACTATAGTGTCGACTTTGCTTCTCAATAAATCTCTCCTTCAACTTGGATTACCTTTTATCGATTTTTCCACACACACACGCATATATATATATATATATATATCATCATCATCATATCGTGCTGGCAGCACGGATATCCCTGACCCTCTCTCGCCACTCCTCCCTATCGTTCATCGCCCTAGGCAGGTCTTCAGGACAACATCCTGTATCCTCACACAGCTGCTGAATGTACGTTCGTGCTGGTCGTCCTGCTTTTGCGCGGCCGTGTGTGGGGATCCATAAGAGTACATCTCTTATGAGTTCATCTCTGCTTCTCCAGCAATGTCCTGCATGTCTGGTTCGCCTAACTTGAATAGATTTCGTGATAGGGGGCAGGTGGCCGTACAGTTGGTGTCTTGTGGGGTGCCGCTGCCAGGACTTGTTGAGGATTGCACGCAGCATTCTTGTGTAATTGCCATCTAGTTTCTTCTCGAGCCGTTTTGTTAGCGTCCATGTAGTGCATCCATATAGCAGTATCGATGTGACCGCTGCCTGGAAGAAACTGCGTTTCATTTTATCGGTTAGGTCTGATTTCCATATAGTCGATAGCCTATTGATAGCTGTCCATGCTTTCGTTAACCTCGTTTCGATGTCCTTTTCGGTTGATTCGACGCTGCTTCCTAGGTACGTGAATTTGTCTACTAGTTTAAGAGGGGTTCTTTTAGAGTGGAGATGTCCCCCGTTTGGTTGTGTGTGTGTGTGTGTGTGTGTGTGTGTGTGTGTGTGTGTGTGTGTGTGTGTGATTGGGAAGCAGTCTTTATGTTAAGCATGTTTGATTAGATGATACTCATTTTAACTATATGATTTTATTAAGATCCTTTTAATTTCTTGACGAGTATCTTCGTTCAAGGTTGGAATTAATGATGAATTTTCAAATTTGTCACGAGCGCTTCCACACCTTTCATAAATCATCATCAGGGGTTGTTTAAATGTGTAAAGAGTGTTTGTTTTTTTAAAAATTTTTAGGATTTTTTTTTTATAACATCACAAAATTACGTTAGCACAAAGTTGGATAAAATTGAGATGCCAATGACATCAACGAATTTAAAACAGAGCGCTATCAACGTAAATTGAATATTATCAAGAAAAATGGAAAATTAAATATATATATATATATATATATATTAAGAAAACACACACACACACACACACACACACACATATATATATATATATATATATATATATACATGTTGAGATGATAAATTTAGAGTTAAGTGTTTAATTTATCCAACTTTCCACACACACACACACACACACACACACACACACACACACACATATACATATATATATATATATATATATATATATATATATATGTGTGTGTGTGTGTAGAATTTCATAGGATTAGGTAATGTGTTGTTATATCTTATGAATTTGAATATTCCAGTTTATTGTGTGTAAGAATCCAAATGAAGGACTATAAACATCTAGCTATCGGACTCTGTAGCTAAGTAGATGGCTGAATAGATATTTCTGAATAGACTATTCTGCCATTACATATCTTACTTTCTGTCTAATCTGTAGAAAGTTAATTAGCTTGATACATAAAATCTTACCATAAACATGTACTGGGATAGATAGATAGATAGATAGATAGATAGATAGATTAACAGTTTTATTATCTTATTTAGAGAGACAAAATGATCTTAATTGTGATTGTATGTCTATCAACCTTTTTCTTTATTTTTTTTTTTCACTTATAACGAAAATCAACGTAATTTTACAAGTTCAGATTTTGTACGTTATTTTGCAATGGACGTGAACTTGTGCAAACCTGAGTATAATATTTTCGGTCCACACTTCTGTGTACATGTGTGTGTACGTATACGTGTGCACTTGTGTGTGTGAATGCGGGTGTGTCTGTGTGTGTGTGTGTGTGTCTGTCTGTTTCTCACCTGTGTTATGTGAGTTTTGTTAGGGTTGTTTTCATCGTTTAGGCAGACGTTGCCCTAAAATTCCGTAAATGTACAAAGCCCTTCGCGAGGCTGAGGGCGGGCTTACCCTCCACAAGCGCTGATGATTCATTCAGGAGGGGACGACCATTTTATTAATATATAGTCAAGAGATCTTTATATTTTTTTTTTCATAAGTTAACAACGCTCAAATGCAGAGTATTGACTTTCACCACAAAAAACAAAAAGCATCCATCGAAAGAATTATAGACATCTAAGCAAGCTAGGTCCGTAGCTGGTTAGATAGATATTTCTGGATATGTAGGTCTACTTACTATCTATCTATCTATCTATCTATCTATCTATCTATCTATCTATCTATCTATCTATCTAATCAGTAGAAAGTTAGTTAGCTTGATACATAGAATCTTACCATAAACATGCATTGGGATAGATAGATAGATAGATAGATAGATTCGAATGGACTGAGATAGATAGATAGATAGATAGATAGATATATATATTAATAGATAGATAGATAGATAGATATATTAATAGATAGATAGATAGATAGATATATTAATTGATAGATAGATAGATAGATAGATAGATAGATTAATAGATAGATAGATAGATATATTTGATTTTATGCAATGAGAGATAGATATAGATAATAATAATGAAAACGAACTATTAGACACACTAATGCCAAATTTTCCTTTTCACCACGACGCACACACACACACACACACACACACACACACACACACACACACACACACAACACACACACACACACACACACACAAACGACTCTCCCCCACAAAAAGCAATGAGTATAAAATGATATATTATATAATGAAATAAATAATGTTGCAGTTGCTAATATACATATATATATATATATATATATATATAGTATATATATATATATATATATATATATATATATATATATAATCGAAAAAACGCAACAAACCGTCATCTGGCTATTATGGATTTATTTCAGCAGGTACATCTATAAGGGAGACCAGCTTTATCAGACAACCATCATCAGATGGCTATTTGATGAAGAAAACTCTTTATCTATCTGATAAACCTTCTGTATCATGCCAACCGTCAGGCATTAAGAAGGCTTAGTTATGGTAGAAGGGGCTTTTGCCCTTTGCAAATCGGGGATTTGCACCAGGTGAAGGGCAAACTGAATCAGACCGGCTATCACAGGATATCTGGAACGCGTCTTTTGAGTCGAAGGTTTGTACTCATGTAAGACAGAAATCTCTGTCAGAAGTACATTAAAAGAAAAGAGAAACAGCACGTCCTTCGACTGATGTCCTGGACGATGCAATCAGCGGACGAAAATTCCATTGAATTAGTGTGGGATAAACTTGATCAAAAAGAAATAGCACAACAACTCACAGTACTTCTCACTCTGGCAACTCTTGCAGAAAGCTGGGCAGAACTATCATCAGTTTATCTCCAATCTTTAGTGGAAAGAATGCCGAGAATCTGTGAAGCAGTGATAGCAGCTAAAGGAGGTCACTTTGATGAATCAAAAGTTTAAGAAGAATTTAGTGTGTTTTTTTGTTTTGTTTTTTTGTCTAATTAGTATTTAATGTGGTTTAGGAAGACTTGTGGGGATTAACTTGTTTTAATAAAAATAACACTTTTAGATGAGAAATTAAAGATTTTTGAAAGAGGTAAAATACTTTTGACAGGTAGTTTGCGTGTTTATATCTGTATATCGTGTTTCTGAAAAATTGATATCATTTCGTTATCTAATAATCTATGTCTAATGTTAAGGAAGCTTTTCTTTTCCAGTAATTGGCATTTCTATACTAGAAAAATAAACAAACAAACAACTAAATAAATAAATAACAAAAAAAAAAGAACAAGACCCCTCCCTAAAAAAAAAATAAAGAAATACAAAAAAAAAAAAACAACATTTGATCGAATTTTGAGTCCTTTCAGCACATCCTCTAAAAATTTCAGATAATTTATAAGAGAATTAGTCTAGTTATTTAATTACCATATTATTATTTTCTGAAACCCCCAGTATATCTCAAATGACACAAAACATTTTTGAAATTCCGGATAGATCACAAAGGACATCAATTTTTAAAAAATACATAGTATATATATATATATATATATATATATATATATATATATATATATATATATATATATAAATGTGTGTGTGTGTGTGTGTGTGTGGTGTGTGTGTGTGTGTGTGTGTGTGTGTGTGTTTATTTATCACCCATAATTGAGTGCATCCCGAACAATTGTTTTAATAAAAAGATTTATTTTTTCAAAACAAAGAAAAGGAATTAATTTTAATTTTAATTTTTTGCAAAAAGTATTTTTTCTATACCAAGCATACCAGAACTATATTATTTCTAGTAAAAACTTATCCAGTCGAAACGGATATTATTAGCTATTTTCATTGTCAAGGATTACAACAATGAAATACTGCAATATATATATATATATATATATATATATATATATATATATATATATATATATATATATATGTGTGTGTGTGTGTGTGTGTGTGTGTGTGTGTGTGTGTGTGTGAGTGTGTGTGTGTGTGTGTGTGTGTGTGTGTGTGTGTGTGTGTGTGTGTGTGTGTGTGTGTGTTTAATTTTGCGCACAGGTAATACTTACTTACGAGTAGCTTATCTTGGTTTTTATACAAGATCAGAAATATGAGCCATTCAATGAGAAAAAATGTCTTATTCAAAAAATCATTGCAATGGAACATTGAAAATATTGTAACAATTATAATCAAACATGTACAAGTGAATCAAATTTTGACATTGAATAAACCCTATGGGCTATGGTATTAAATAACTCACGAAGGTTGATTTGTCATTAAAGAAGTAAACCAAACCAAACCAAACCAAACCATTATGTTTGTATGCATTTAGCCATAACCCATGAAAAACAGCCATCCTTGCAAGATATATATTAGAGCAATACACTTAAAATGCTCTAACCTAGAGAATAATGCAATTTCCTGTCCAGTTTTGATAAGTTTTTCGTTGTACTGATCGTCATTTTCCAATCATTTAGATTCTCAGTAAATAGGAGAAAATTTTGAAATACTAATTAGAATCCTTCATTTCACCCTATATACAAGTATTAATTACTATAATAATGAATAGCTGTTAGGATGGGAACCCAACGGGTTCATGCATCGTCTACTCTTATCATAAAATTGATGTGCTTGTATTTACACTTTAAAGAAAAAAGATCTTATTTATTATCTCTGTGTTCACAAACATGGTCATATAAACTTTAATTAACCTTTCTCGTATTTTTTTCTTTTTCCAGTTTTCTATCGACTAGTGATCCAAGAAATATATCGCCATGGGGGTCGGAGACGAAGTAGCACCCCGTTTTACGACAAAACCCTCCTTAAAACAGGAGGATGGAGGCAAACGACTGGTGGTTTTTGTGCGCATTGGAAGCCTCCCCAGAACCGGAAATAACGTGGTTCCTTGGAAATGCACAACTGCAAGCCTCAGACAAACACAAAATGAAAGTAGAATCTAAAGGAGGAATCGCCTACAACGTTATCATGGATCTTATTGGGGTAGCGAAAGACGACGCAGGGACGTTACAAAGTGGTAGCCAAGAACAAACTGGGAGAGGTATCAGCAACCATCAATTTGAATCTCGGCGGTAAGTAATAAGTTTGGTTTGGTTTCGTTTTTTTTTTCAGAATTTATATAAGTAGTTTCTTAAGTAATAAGCGCAAATTCGTTTTAACTCGGGGTAACTCAGTGATGATCTGGCCTCGTTGGTAGGGGTTAGAATATATCAATCACATCCCACGGCAGAGGATTAAGAACTCTACCCACCAAAAAAAACCCATGGGAGCCCTGAATCTGCATTTACCCAACCCTTCTATTAAAGTTAAGATATGACACAAAGTCAATTCTAAAAGAAGTTGGTTGAAATTCAGAGTTTTTTCTTCTCTTAGTTTGTTTACCTTACTTAGGCTAAAGAATCCAGTTTGCCTTACAAGTTGTCTATAGTTTCGTAGAGAACTGAGAGATTTCAAAATTCACTCTGTATTTTGTGTCAAGGACACATGGCGCAGTGGATTAAGGCATTTGGTTAGAAGATGCTTCTAAGCGAAATCCTTGAGGTGGCAGGTTCAATCCCAACAACAGCTAAGACTAACAATGAATATTTATAAATTTACATTTATACCCAGTCGCGGTTGACGGAATTGCAACAGTCTACCCATGTAATTCAAATAAAGAGTACAGTTGGAGTTTCTGTGTGCACTCTCGAGTGCAAGATGAACCATATGAAGAAGGACATATCGGCCGAAACGTTATGATTATAAAGATTAAAACAATAGTTCGAATATTCTTAGTAATAATAAGCTTCATCTAAGAAATTTAGACATATAGTACGTTTGAATATAAATCGTGAACCATTTTGCCAGGTCATTTTTGAAAAATAAGACGAAAGCATTACTCAAAACTGTCCAATAGTTTTATTTCTCAGTCCCGTCGGTGGGGCTTAGTATACGCCATCTGTATCCTGGATATAACACTTAACCGAATCGGGGGTAAGGTTCCCAATATGAATATCTGATGAGAGCCAAGTACTCTGGTGTCGCCATTAATCTCAGGTCCCCTCTGACCTGCTGCAGTAGTACCTGTCAGGGTTCAATTTATGGTTTAAATACATCTATTCTTATAAGATAGAAATATTGAATACCATATTATTGCGTGCAGATTATTTGCATTAAGAATAGTTACTTAAAGATATAATTATTTTCTAAGGATTATTTTACTCCTTTGAGAGTTTTTCACACCAGCGTTAGCTGATTGTTTTTCACTGGAGACTGAGTAACAGCAAGTCTCTTCAAGTCTCCTGGACTCTTCTCAGTATTCTGGCCGATTTACTAATGCTGTCGTCTGGATGGCCTCCACTTGTCCTCTTATTTGCAAGTCTTCTTCCAGCCCCTTTGACAACCCTTTGGAGATTGTTCAAAGTGCAACAACTTTAATTGGTATCACCATCACCTTCATGCTCATTAGTTGTTGTTTTTTTTTTAGTTCTCCAGCAAGGTCTAGGAATTTATCACTTTGTTTTCTTTTAATTTTACTCAGTAGTTTGTCGGGACGGCAAAGTTCACAATTCGGCAGGTTCTTTTTTTTTTTTTTTTGTTTTTTTTTTTTTGTTGACTATCACTTGGTCTGGTCGTCAGGCCAAGATTATGTGATCTGTTTGTATCTCAAGACCAGAGAAGTTTGTGCGTCAAATTCTCCAGGGCGGATTCTGGAATCATTATTATTATTCTACTTATTTGAGAATTTTTCATACCAACGTCAGTTGATGGTTTTCCACTGGAGACTGAGAGGCACCAAGTCTCCAGGCCACTTCTGAGTATTCTGGCCGATCTCTACAATTCTGTAGTCCACTCGTCCTCTCAATCCTCCACTTCCTGTATCAATCCTTTGGTGACTGTACCGAGCGTACTAATTACAATTACTATCATTGTCACTTTTATGTACCATAGATTTTTCAGTTCTCTTGCAAGGTCTAGGTACTTATATCTCTTTTCACTTTCCATCTGGTTTACCCTGTGGTCAGCAGGGCTGGCAAATGTACTAGCTGATGGTCTTTCACTAGAGTTTGAGCAACAGCAAGTCTCCTCAAGTCTCCAGGACTCTTCCCGTTATTCTAGCAGTTCTTAATAATGTAGTAGTTTGGATGGTCTCCACTCGTCTGCCAACTTCCAAGTCCTCCAGTCCCTTTTGTAATAATCCTTTAGTTATTGTACCAAAAGGACCAATTAAAATTGGTATAATTGTCATCTGCACATTCCATCGTTTTTTTCAATTCTCTAGCAAGGTCGAGGTACTTATCCTTTATTTCACATTCTTTCAGTTTTATTCTGTGGTCAGTCGGGACAGCAAAGTCGACAATTTTGCAAGTTCTCCTTTTTTTTTGTTGACTATTATTAGGTTTGGTTTTCTGGCCGAGATTAGGTCTATTATTATTATTATTATTATTTACTCCTTTAGAGTTTTCCATATCAGTATTAGCTGATGGTTTTTCACTGGAGTTTGAGTGACAGCAAGTCTCCTCAAGTCTCCAAGACTCGTCTCAGGATTCTGGCCGTTTTCAGCAATGCTGTCGTTTGGATAGTCTCTACCCGTCCGCCAACTTCCAAGTCTTCCAGGTCTTTTAATAATCCTTTAGTTATTGTGCCTAAGGCACCAACCACAATTGGCACAATCGTTACTTTCATGTTCCACAGCTTTTTCAATTCTCTAGCAAGGTCAAGCTACTTATCCTTCTTTTCACCTTCCTTCAGATTTATTCTGTGGTCCGCCGGGACAGCAAAGTTGACAATATTGCAGATTCTCTTTTTTTGTTGATTATTATGAGGTCTGGTCTCCTGGCCGGGAATAGGTGATCCGTTTGTATGTTAAAGTCCCATAGGAGTTTATGCGAGTCATTATTATTATTATTATTATTATCTTCAATGTATGTTTTTCACACCAGTGTTAAGAGGGTTTTCTCAGGTCTCATCTCCCTCCAGGACTTTTCTCAGTATTCTGGTTGATCTTAACAATGTTGTTGTCTGAATCTTCTCAATTTTTCCCCCAATTTCCAACTCTTCAAATTCCCTTTCCAAACATTGGGGATTGTTCTAAGGGCATCAATTACAAGTGGTTAATTATCTCATTATTTTTCATTTAAGAATTTTTCATGCTACCATTAGACTGGAGACTGAGTGGCAGCAGGTCTCCTCAAGTCTCCAGGACTCTTCTAAGTATTCTGGTCGATTTCAACAATGCCGCAGTTTCGATGGTATTATTATTTGAAACAATATTTTGCTTGGAAAATACTTGTGTTAGATAGGAATACTTGAAACAATACAACTGTGTGCAAATTATATGTATTTCATAGGAATGCTTGATATCATATGACTGTGTATAAACAAATGATATAGACTAATAAAAAGTTACAATTAAAAATACAGTAGATAATTAAAAATATATGCAGTTATGTTTAGAATCAAATATTATGTCATGCTCGTGGTGTAACTGTTATAGTTTAAATACTGGATGAGGCAATCTACTTCTCATATCATGCGAATACACTTCGGAAAGGCATGAAACAAACTATGGCTAAATATAAGGGAAGAAAGTACTTCTAATTATTGTCTGGCAACCAGTCTGAACTCAAACCAGTTGTACTTAAAAACAAACCTTTTATCGCATTATATTCATGGTGGAGGAGTTAGATAAATAAATACAATCAAACTAAATCTGGTGATAATGTTACATAATGACCTTCTGAAGGCCGTGTAAGTTCGTGGATTCCAAAAACAGGAAGCACCTGGGTCGTAAGGTAAACAAAAGAGACTGGGAATGCCACGTGAATTGCATGGGTGGGATGCTGGAAGAAATAGTAAGCATGGGGTGCGTGGGCAAAAAGGACCAAACCAAATCAGTGTATCCAAGTGTTCAGATATATACGATGGTTTGGTTTGGTTTGGTTTGTTTTTGTAGTATATCACGCATTGTATGTTATTTAAGGCCAAATACATTTATATATATATATATATATATATAAAATATGATTTCTAAACACATTCTGTAGATAAATCAGTCATTTGTTTACTCACAGTTAAAGGTAAAAACAGTTTTATTTCAAACAATTCGGTTTAGCATAAGGACAATCTTTTGTTTACACGCAGTTAAATGTAAAACAGTCCTTATTCAGTTTAGCGTAAGTACACGGTTTAGTTCTATTTGGCCCATAGATAAAACCCTGTAAAATGCTAGCAAACCTGCCAGTGTGGACCTAGAAGTGATAGCAGTGATTCAAGCCTCATCAACAAATTATTTTGTTTCATATCCAGGACACTGCAGAGATGCAGTCAGTGTATTCTACAGCCCCCAGCTGAATGGGCCAAGGTATATACGAGGATCCTTCGATAAACAGACCATTCGGATGGGACTCTAGAATACACTGACTGCATCTCTGCAGAGGGGTAAGAATACCCCAAAATTGTCCTGAGTATGACATTAAACAATCTAAAGATGAGGCTCTAATAATGTGGGAACTTTGGGGAATGCGGAGTACCCTTAAGCCCTTCAGCTGCTATGGATAGAGTCTATTTCGCCAGAATACCCTGGTTCACACTACACGCGTCTTCATCACTCTTATATCTTAAGCTTTTCTTTTTTGGGGTAGAGGTTGGTGTCTAATCCTACGAGTTACCTAAAGAAGAGTTCTGCCGTTTTTCGGTGTTGTTAGTTCTATTACGGGGTTTTATTTACAACAATTAAAAATGTCTGATTTGATAAATCCAGGTATTGTACAATGGAGGAAACAGTGTTTCCATTCCTTAGTGTTGTATACTCACATGCTAAATATGCAGATGCATGCATAATACATATTGACGCAATAATAAAGACGAGCGACACAGTTCTTAGAAAAATATACCTCTCACTTTATTTGAAAGGTTTGTGTGTGAGAGGGAGTTAGAGACCGAACAAAGACTGCAACATATTGATCTCCCCAGCCCCTCCGGACATAACCGTGTGTCGTTCTCGTTCTCCTGGACTGCTCAACCGGGGGTCTGGAGGCCCAGCTTCTCTGGGACATGTTCTCATTCCAGCATCTTCTCACCAACTACTCTTCAAACTCATCTGACCTCCAACTAACTGACTTCCTGTCTTCACCGAGTTATATAATAGTTCAATCGCCCACTCAATCTTTGGAATGGCATGTTTGATCGTCATCAAGCGGAAATAACTGTCATGCAGTTCACAGGTCACTCTCTTCCGGTGCATCAGTCTATGAGTGTACCCTGGGATTTTACCTTGTCCCACATTGTCAGCCAAGCCCGCCTCTGCGATTTCTTCTCATAACTGCCATCGGAATGTGTCACTTCCTTCTGGTGCATCACTTTGGAATGGCATGTTTGGCCGGGTCGAAGGTCAATATACAACACTTAGTTCCTGGTTAAAAAAAAGACTAAAAATATGGAGCGCTGAATAAGTATAAGAATTCCGTATTTGACAATAATGATTTCAGAGACCAATTTCCTTACTGTTACCGTTTATGCTTATCAAACAACATAGTGTCGTATTACCACATTTGTTTGATTTTTAATATTAATAGCTGGAGGTGCTCGTGGTGTAATAGGTATCGTCGTAAGAACTGGAGACGGCGACACGAGTTCAAATCCTGGACGTGACTGATTGCATATAACATAGCACTAATACCCTTTGGAAAGGTATGAATCCTATTATTCTCCCTCCAGCTATTGGTAAATAGTTGGGCAGACTGAGTTCTTCAGCCTTGGTGAGGCAACTAGTCTAGGAGAAGGAAAACTTTGAAATCAAACCTGTTAAACTCCGCTTAAAAATTAACCTTGTGTCATATCCTGCCTGAGCGGAGGGGTTGGTAAATATGGATATTAATCGCTTTTTAAAGATTTTTGAATTTAGTCCTGATTCTGGTTACTGCTGGAGAAGCAGGGACGAATTCATAATTGACGTTCATCTGTGGACTACTATACATAGACACACCGGTGTTAGCCGACCATACATGCATATATATGCTCCTTGCGGGCAGTGGCTGTAGTCTAGAGGACCTATAATGAAAGGTAGGGACGAATGGCGAGAAAGAGTCAGGAGAATCCGTGCTATCATTACGAGAAGACGATGAATATTCAGATAGAACAATATTCATCTTATTTTCTCACATGTTTAAGCGCATAGAATAACAAAATATTCAAAAATTTTAATTTACTATTTCGTTATATTTTTTTTACTCATAATATTTCGACCGAAGGCCCGCAGTTTTAATTAACTATTCCGTTCTGACACCAGGCCACTTGGAACTTTTGCCAGGTGTCCCAGTGTTAGACTGGATTAGTCTAGTATAGGTATAGGAGTCAATTGTTGGCAAAGACTTTAACCTTAGCAACCAGTTTGGGAGAAAAACGCTCGTAATTCCCCCCTAATAATCATATACTTGTCACGAAACGTAGAGGTGCCCCGACAGAAGCAAGTCTTCAAGAGTGTGGAAATTACTTATGTTCTGTCAGGATCCCCCTACAAAGGTGCCTTGTTTGAAGGCCTCCTGGAACTAAAGTAATAGCCTGGTATACTATCATATCAGTTAAGCTATTGACAGTTCAAGCGAAATTCTATTGTTCCATTACCAAGACCGCAGGTAATATCGACTATTCGCAATGGTTGATCAACCATAAGCTTCTTGCGAAGAAGAGCTGTGATGGTCTACGGACCATTTTTGACGGCATGAATAAATTAGGAAACATGATAACTTACAACCAACTAAAAATGAATAAATAACAGAAAAATGAATAAGAATAATTTCAAAGCAAACAAACAAACAAAACAATCGAGCATTCTTGTGTCTCATTGGTCGAAAGCAACCGTTGATGATGCTTATATTTAGGATTTGTTCTAATGCCACATCCGATGAAGATGACAAGAATTGGAGCTATTTACAACATTCTTCTTAGACTAACACAATAAATATCTCTGCATAGTAAACTAGCATTATATATATATATATATATACGAGGATCATTAAATAAGATTCCAGATTTTTTTTGTATGGGCACTTTTATTGATAGTGCACACATGAAACTCTAGTCCTCTTCGAAGTAATCTCATCCGGCTGTAATGCACTTGTTGTACCGTTCCAACAACTTCTAGAAGGCCCCATGAAAGTCCTCTTGTGTGAACATGTCAATGACTTTCGTCACAGCCTCTTTCATCTCCTCAATTGTCTCATAACGATAGCCTCTGAGCTTACTGTGGCATTTTTTTTCCAAGTTTAAAACAGAATTTTATTGCATATCGTTCTTCTAAAGTGTCCTGACGTCCGGATTGCATTTTTGAAATTCACCAGCTGTGACAATCAGGTTTTAGTAAGGTGTATTCCAATTCCTACTGTATCCGTTCATTTGAAGCTGAAATCATAAAAATGGGTCAGTCACCTCAAAAGATTTATAGCAATAACATACTGAATTTTCTAGAGTCTACAATTTCAAATGCCTGTACAGAAAAGTCTGGAAACTTATTGAAAGCACTACGTATATATATATATATATATATATATATATATATATATATATATATATATGGGGGGTAGGGGTGGATAAAATGTCCGACAGAAACGAAGAAAGTATGAGATGAAAACTAGAATATTTATTTATATAGCATTTCGCTTATTATCAGATGAAGCTCGTGCACGTTGAAATGATATATTAAATAGATAGATATTCCAACAAGATTTGGTTTTCACTTAAAATTTTCTTCCACACATGTGAGGGCGTAATGAAAAGTACATTGGCTAAAAATTCTAATGATGAGGTCCAATCTGTTGTTGATAGAAGGAACAGTGATATCAATTGTAGTGGGGGCCGTTGAAACAGTGAGCAAAAACTTGGAGAAGAGACTTGAACTTGCGATAGAGAAAATATAGAAACCAGTCAAGCCACAGCACTATAAAAATCAGCAAGAATTCTTTGAAAAGGCCAGAAGAACTGAAGAGACTTTGAGCAGGCGTGGAAAAAAAAACCTCAGAATAATAATACACCATTGATATATCAACAGATAGTCTTTTCAAGCGTACATGAAATAACTTCTGAGTAATAGTCTGTAAAAAAAAAGACTATTTTATATATATATATATATATGTGTGTGTGTGTGTGTGTGTGTGTGTGTGTTCTTTGTTGTCATGTCTAGGTGATATTAGTCAATTTGTTAATATTTACATAATGACAGTTGTGTGCTGATCCGCCCGTTCTGTGCTTCTAACATGTTGGCATCAGTCAAATCTGAAAAAAAAAAAAAAAAAAAAAGCTGCAAAATATAAAAAAAGGGGAAAGAAAATAACTTCAGACAGCCGAGAGATTGTAAGCAAGGGAAATAAATATTCAGCAACATGGCCCGTTTCCTTTACCAACCAACCGCAGGTATTTGTATAAGATAGAACATTCATAATGGACCAAGATTTTCGTTAATGTCTTTATAATTCAAGCAAACATGAAAGATTGATAAAAGAAAACGTTGTATATATATATATATATATATATATATATAGAGAGAGAGAGAGAGTCATCCACAGACAGACTGTTTCGTTGTATCACAAGTCTTCAGTGTGGCTAGAAACACGAGACAAGCTAGGATAGAAACCCAGCTGACTTTATTTTCATGAGCAGAGCTTTGCATTTGCGCGTAATTCCCCAATCGAACATCTCTCTCTATAGTGGTTAACGTGCTTGACTGTGACATCGTAGTGAGTAAGTTCGAACTCCAGTCACGCAATTATATTCACACTCGGACTAAATAGTCTTAGAAAACATATGGACCTCTTTATCCTTCCAGCTGCTGTTTAAATAGTACCACTACTGTTCTGCAAGAACGGCATTAAATACTCGACGAAGGTTGATATACTATTAAATAGTTGGCGACCTTAATCGAGGGTGACCCGAAGGCTTCCATCTAATTAGCTACAACACCTAGGAGTAGGGGAAGGTGCTACTCCATTCCCTGGATTGCCCCACTTTACACTTGATCCTTACCTTATAATGCAGAGTTTTAAGCATGGAGGTATCAAGTACCATTTTTGAGTGTTTGGTATGACTCAACCAGGGATGGCACACCGATCTCCTGGACTATTGTCGAACACTCTTCCCATTAGACCAATGATGTTAAAAAAGAACCCAAACTATATATATATATATAAATATATATATATATATATATATATGTTCAAAAATCCTCTCTTTCTCTCTCTATCTCTCAATATATATATATATATATATATATATATATGCATGTATGTATGTGTGTGTGTGTATTATGTTCAAAAATCCTCTGTAAAAATAACAATAAAAATCGCTTTTAAATGAAGGAACCAATAAGCACAAAAAAAAACTACTATGAATAAAATAGCATTCAACACGGTTATCAACATATTAAACATATTCAATAACTAACCCTACCATCCCCCCTAGCAGAATGAGCCAAATATATATGAGACAAAAACAGTCTAAATAAGTATAAAATCTCAATGCAACTCACAGCAACAAACAAACAAACACAACCCCCGAGGACGACCAGCGAAATAGTCGCAAGCGCTTGGGCTAGCATGGGGGACTTTCTTCACCACCTCAACCCTGACAAAAGGAAAATAATTATGAGATTTGAACATCCTCACCTAAAATCCTAAAAAGAAAATTCTCTACGGTCTTCAATAGAGAATGCTTAAATATATATATATATATATATGTGTGTGTGTGTGTGTGTGTGTGTGTGTGTGTTGTGATTTTTAAAAACATTGACATTACTATGAAAGTACCTTTATGATCTCTATCCTGTTAGTGAAGTTTAGAATAAGCCGTCTTTATCTTAAACAGAATCTGGTGATAAGTTTCGAGTTCACCTAAAGATACCAAGGTTCTATCATTATTAGTGAAATATCATACCAACAAAGCTGAAGGTTTATTTAATTACCCAAAGTTACAACATTGAAATTCTGTAATAAAAATAAAATTGCATAAACATAGTTTTAATGCTATAAACTTTGGTTTGAGATAATAGCTAATTATATCCGTTTTGAGTGTGTTATAGTCCACTACAAATCATAAAGTCCTCGTATCTTTGGTTGAGAAGAAAATCAACATTTTTTGTGATGAAAAAAAGAAAAGAAGAAAATTGTTAAATCAGTACTTAGTCATTTTAGTATATGTCCTGCCAAAGCGAGTGTGATACTAAAATCTATCAATGTCCTCCTGGGTATTAAATTAAACTACATCCAGCGGTTAACTTTCATTGACGCAACTAGTAGGTTTAATATGACCGGAAGTAGTAGGACCTGCTTTGTCCTACCTATGGATATGTTTCAACGTTATAAGTATGAGGTATGAATGCTGGAAACCGTATAAAATGCACGCATATTATTTGTATTTGATAGAAATACTTAAAAAAGATATAACTGTCTGCAAACAAATGATTATTGTTATTGATAAACAAGTGTCAGGTCAATGTTTGTTTGCTTCTCCCGAAAAAGGATAATCTCCGTCCCCTCCGTAGGACGTTCATTTTGGTACTGTTCAGCTCTCTAATTTTGTGTCTTTTTTGTGTCTCTGTAAAACTATGGCAGGTCTGTATATTGGTTAAAGTGTTTACCAATGGTCCAGGAGACCGGGGTTCAATCCCAGGTCGAGTCATACCAAAAACTCAAAAAAATGGTACTTGATGCCGACTTGCTTAACACTCAGCATTATAAGGTACGGATCAAAGGTAAAGGCGAGCAATCCCAGGAATGGAGTAGCGCGCTCCCTTAAATCTCAGTGTAGTAGCTATAGAAAGGGGAGCCTTCGGGTCGCTCTCGACTACGGTCGCTAACTTTTCTTACTTATTATAGTAAACATTTTTTCTATCGATAAAATAGGATTCAAATTAACAAAAGATTCAAATACTTATTTAAAAAGAAAAAAAAAGATATTGGTACTCAATAAATGAAAATCCTCAAGTTTATTGCTAAGGCTTTCAACGGCACAAGGAGTTTCAGGGTTGCTCATGGTGAAATCCCACCCCAAGGAAAACCTCTAAAAACCCTCGTAAAACTATAACTGATGAGAAAGTATTTGAATTAAGTTTGGTCTGGTTTGGTTTGGTTTGGTCGGGTTATATAGCATATCAACAATCGTAAGTTATTTAATGCCAAATCCTCTTTATACATATATATTAAATATATATCATTTGGTTGGGTTGAGTTTTATGGCATATCAACAATTGTAGGTTATTTAATGCCAAAACATGTTTATACATATATATTAAATATATATGATTTGGTTTGGTTGGGTTTTATGGCATATCAACCATTTTAGGTTATTTAATGCCAAATCCTCTTTATACATATATATTAAATATATATCATTTGGTTGGGTTGGGTTTTATGGGATATCAACAATTGTAGGTTATTTTATGCCAAATCCTCTTTATACATATATATTAAATGTATATGATTCGTAAACACATTTTGAAACGAGCCCGAGTTCTCTTTTGCACTGTTAAATGGTTTCAAATATTACAATAAAACAGTAACAGTTTAACATCAATCATTTCTTTGCACACATTGTTTGTTCTATTTGACTCATAGATAGGACTTTATCAGTTGCTACCACCCCAGGTCAGAGTGGACCTGGGAGCAATGGCAACGAAAGAGTACTCGATATTCCTTATATCTCCAAGGCTGGAGCCTCGCTATCAAATTGTTTAATGTTATATCCAGGACACTGGTTGGCGGGCGTCTTATCCTTCTGCAGAGATGCAGTCGGTGTATTATTTATGCAGGGAGGTGCCTGTGGTGTAATGGTTACCGTCGTAGGAAATGAACACGGTGACACTAGTTCAAATCCTGGCCGAAACTAATTGCATTTCATATAGCACTAATACCCTTAGGAAAGGTATGAATCCAATTATTCTCCCTCCAGCTATGGAAAAATAATAGGGCAGACTGAGTTCTTCAGCCTTGGTGAGGCAACTAGTTTAGTAGAGGGAAAACTCTGAATTCAAACCTGTTAAACTTCGCTTAACAATTGACCTTGTGTCATATCCTGCCCGAGCGGAGGGGTTGGGTAAATATGATTATTTATGCAGCCTCAGTCCCAGTCCTGGTATTAGAATTAAGTAAAACGAATTATCTTATTGCTGTGAAACGTATTTTTGAACACATTTCTATAAATAACCGTCGACTAAACAATTCATCTAAGATTGGTTCAAGAAATTTGAAAAAAGAGATCACACTTGGTGCCTCTTTTGAAGGTAAACTAAACTTAATGAATGCGAATATGTTTGCACACATACACCGATTGTTAACAAAAGAGGAAAGGTTTCATGGTAATTATGATATATACTTTTATAAAGAAGAACATCAGATATGACAAAAGCATGACACTAGATTTGCACAGTTATTGGGATTGATTTCATATATACAGGGTGACCCCACCAAAAAAAAAAAACATAACCCATAAACTTTTTTATTACTTCTACAAAAATAAAGCAAAATAATTCTTAAGTCTTTTCCTTGGTAGACCAGGACATGTTGGTGAATACTATGGTCCGAATTTTTCATGCACAGAATCAACTTCATATCCTGAAATAAAGGAAAAGGATAGAATTCAATTTATGAATTTCAGTCAAAAATATATGGGTTCTATTTTTTTGGGGGGGGGTCACCCTGTATTTTAGTCATATTTCAGTTAGGGGAATTCTCCGTAGCGTATCAGCTAACGTTCTTGGCTGCGACATTATAGCAAGCAAGTTCGAACTCCTGACACGCTATTGACTGATACATTTGGAAAAAGGTATGAACCCCCTTATAACCCAAGCAATAGGATAAATGATACCACTACTGCTCGTCTTTATGGATGACCCAGGCATCAAATAAGCCACGAAGTTTGATATGCTATTAAACAAAGAAACCAAACTAAACTAACAAGCCCAGTCTGTTCTACTATTTACCCATTGGTGGGGCTTCCGATTCCGTTTTTTAGGACGATAACCCTTACATTAAGTTCACTTCCAAGCACAATATTCTTCTCTGCTACTGTCTAATTTTGTGTTAATTAACCATAAAAAGAGACGTTTTCGCCTAATGGGTTTTGCCGTACCGGATGATCACAGAGTGAAAATAAATAATTGAAAAATACATGGATCTTGCCCGAGAACTAAAAAGGTTGCATATTGACCTCTGACCAAGCCAAGCTGTCAAAAGAAGAAAAGCACCTGTGTAAATAATAGGTGCATCCGGTCGAAGATATCAGGAGATCAGGGGCGACCTTGACTGTCGAGGGGTTGAACTGAGTGCAAATTGTGACGCTCGCAGGAAGTAGGTGGATGTCAAATTATTATATAACCCTGGCGACAGGAAGTTCAGATCAGTTGGAGAAAGATGCTGGAATGAGAACCATGTCCTAGCAGAGGCTGGGCCCCCTGGCCCCCAGTTGAGCAGCCCAGGAGAACGGGAAAGAAAGGCTGTGATCGCCAGAAGAGTTTTTTTTGGGGGGGGGCAATGTGTTGTTGTCTTTGTTCGGTCTCCAACTCCCTCTCACACATAACCCTTTCAATAAAGTGAGAGGTATATTTTTCTAAAGAACTGTGTCCGCTGGTATTTATTGTGTTGGATATGTTTCTGCATGTATATGTGTATAGTTGGTCATGGCTATACAACAAAAAAAGCTGTCCAACATGAGGGGGATAATGATGCTAATTATACTTGGTACGGCTGGAGCAGTCCATAAAGGCTTGGCAAAAAGTCAAAAGCATTTGGAAATTAGAGGAAGAATCGAGACCGTTTAGACCACAGCATTGTTGAGATCGGTAAAAATACTCCGAAAAGTCCTGGAGACTCGAGAAATCTTGTGCTACTCAAACTCCAGAGAAAGTCCACGAGCTAACAACGGTGTGAAAAACTTACAAGGAGCAAAATAATAATAATAATAATAATAATAAAATGGTATATGCACAACCCGGCACCTGTCCTAGAAAATGACTCGCATAAACTCCTATGGGACTTTAACATACCAACGGATCACCTAATCCCGGCCAGAAGACCAGACCTCATAATAATCAACAAAAAAAAAAAAAAAGAAAAAAGAGAGAATCTGCAAAATTGTCGACTTTGCTGTCCCGGTTGACCACAGAATAAAACTGAAGGAAAGTGAAAAGAAGGATAAGTACCTCGACCTTGCTAGAGAATTGAAAAAGCTGTGGAACATGAAAGTAACGATTGTGCCAATTGTGATTGGTGCTTTTGGCACAATAACTAAAGGATTATTAAAAGGCCTGGAGGACTTAGAAGTTGGCGAACAGGTAGAGACTACCCAAACGACAGCATTGCTAAGAACGGCCAGAATCCTGAGACGAGTCCTGGAGACTTGAGGAGACTTGCTGTCACTCAAACTCCAGTTAAAAACCATCAGCTAACACTGATGTGAAAAACACTAAAGAAGTAAATAATAATTATAATAATCTCATTAAAGTGATAAGTACCTGTGCTGTCCCCCTGTAAGATACTCGGGTCATTCTTAAAGTGGACGAGAGAAGAATTTCAATAAATGGATCAGAGAACAAGAAAATTCATGACTATGCATAAAGCCTTACATCCCGGAGATGACTTAGACTTTATGTGTCAAGAAAAGAATTTGGAAGAGGACTCGCCAGCATTCAACGTAACGTCGATGCATCGATACAATGACTAAAAGACTTCATAAAAAAAAGCGCGGAGGAAGACAGATTACAGGTAACGGAGACAATACAGACAACACAATTATCGATAGAACAAACATGACCAGAAAGCAAAAATGAGAAGAAAAACAACACTATTGACATTTCATTCGATAAAAAAGCGAAATCTCATACGAGAAAACTTGGACATGGCAAAGAAGGGAAACCTGAGGCGCCTCTGGGGGTGTAATGGTTAGCAAGCTCGACTAGCAAACCTACACGAGTGAGTTCGAGTCTCATTGGGTGCACCTTTCATATGGCCTTGTGCCACATCTGAGCAAAAAAGCTTAATAAATTTCCAAAGAAGGGAAACCTTAATAGAGAAACTGAATCTCTTCTAATAACAGCACAAAAAAACGCCATAAGGACCAATCATATCAAAGCAAGACGTAATAATACAGTAGATGTAGGTTATGTGGTGATAGAGACGACACGATCAATCACATGATAAGCGAATGTTGAAAATTAGTGCAGAAAGAGTATAAGACTAGACATGACTGTGCGAGGAGGTTGATCCACTCGGAATTCTACAAGAAACTTAAATTTGACCATAGGAACTAATGGTATACGTGCAACCTGCAAGAAAATGAGACGCACAAAATCTTTTGGGATTATGAAATACAAACGGATCATTTAGTCTCGGCCAGACAACCAGACTAAGTGATAGTCAGCAAAAAACAAGGGACTTGCCGAATTGTGAACTAGGCTGTCGCTGCTGACCTCAGAGTAAAATCGTGAGAAAGCGAAAAAAGAGATAAGTACCTGGACCTTGCTTGGGAATTGAAAAAACTGTGGAACATGAAAGTGACTGTGATACCAATTGTAATTGGTGCTTTTGGTACTGTCGCCAAAGGATTATTAAAGGGACTGGCAGATTTGGAATTAAGAGGACGAGTGGAGACCATCCAAACTATAGCATTGTTCAGATCAGCCAGAATACTAAGAAGAGTCCTGGAGACTTGAAGAGACTTTCTGTCACTCAGACTCCACTGAAAAACCATCAGCTAACGCTGGTGTAATAAACTCTCAAAAGAGAAAAATAGTAATAATAATGATATTTCATGGTAAATTGACTGTTAGTTTGTCATCTCTGATTTGGAGAAAGGATTATTTGTATTTTCTGAATTGATAATTATTCCATTTAATCTATTTCATTCGTACTCATTAGAATGTTTCGAGGGAGGGAAAAGGAAGAGACTGCCCGGAGTGCATGCTTTCTTTATGTTTGTATTTTAAGGATATTCACGAGTACAAAATTTAAAACTATGGAATGATGACGAATCAAGGTCAGCCTGCGTAGTTGATTCTATAAATAAAGAAATTGTAACTTGCATAATGAAGCCATTTATTAACATTTATTTTATGAAAGATTGCCCGAAATATTTTAAGAAAGAAAAAAAAACTGTAAACAGGCTCTCCTTTGTTAAAAGCTTTTTAAAAATATTCTTCTTTAAAAAAAAGTAGCAGATATACCAAATTCACTCTCTGTCTATCAGTCTGTCTGTCTGTCCGTCTGCCTCTCTCTCTCTTAAAAAATAAAAATAAAAAGCTAAGAAAGGGGATATCGCTCATAATCATTCATATATGTAATTTGTTTTAAACTCCATATGCTTAAATATCCTATTTTTTATTAAAAGCGTGATATTATCAGTATTTGCGTAAAAGTACAAAATATTTTGTGGTTGAAATAGAGAAAGATTCCAACCGAATTAGTAAGTCGATGTTCAATCCCAGGTTAAAGGTCATGATTTTGGAGAGTAATATTTGTGATAGTCATTGCCCTTCCCTCTTCGAAGATGAGCGTAAATAGATTTTCAAGGTTCCCATTCAATATTGATACGAGAGTCGTTCAATAAATATTGGGAATCGAAAAAAAAAAACTACGTAATTTCTTTCTTCCATAATTTTTTTCTCATGAATTTAAACAGAAAGAAAATTGCATATATATATATATATATATATATATATATATATATATAGTTTTGTTCAAAGGGTATCAAACCTGATTCTTTAAATCATTTTAATTTAAAACTTGAATGTAAAGTCTTATTAACAACTGAAAAACATACTGAAAAAAAAAGAAAAAAACAGATGATGTCAAGCCATCTAGCCTGTTTTCTAACTCCGTGCCACTATTTTGTAATTTCAAACTAAATATTCATCTGAACATGGATTCAAACAGTAAGAAAACTGCACACACACACACACACACACACACACACACACACACACACACACACACACACACACACACACACACACACACACATATATATATATATATATATATATATATATATACATGCATTAGTACATATTTCATTAAACAATATAGACATGTTTTTTCTACATATTTTTGGATATGTCCTTTCCAATTCCCTAATTGATTCGATTCAATTCAGCAACTGGAAAGGACATCCAAAAATATGTTGACAAAACATGTTTATATTGTTCAATGAAATATATATATATATATATATATATATATATATATATATATATATATATATATATATATATATATATATATTTGTGTGTGTGTGGCTGTCTAAACGTTGGTTAAACTCTTACGGTTGACTAATATTTAAACTGTCATGCATACAAGAAATTTGAAACAAGCAGATGTTGACACAAAGCTAAAAGTCCTCAGGAAGGAAATTTGGCATGGAAAAATATGCCATTCTCATAATGAAAAGTTGAAAAAAAGAGAAGCAAGAGAAGTAATAGAACTACCAAATTTGGAAAGTATAAGAACGATTGGAGAGAAGCAAAATTACCAGAACTTCGGAATATTGGAAGCAAACATTATCAAACGAGCGATGAACGAAGTTCCAAGCAATACAGAAAAAAAAAAAAAAAAAAAAAAAGATAACTCTTCAAAAGAATAAACACCCTGGCAGTTCCCTTTGTAAAATACTCAGAACCATTCTTAAAAGGACTAAAAAGGAACTCAGACAAATTAACCAGAGAATAAGAATGTTGATGACTATGCACAAAGCTTTAGATGCGAGAGATGACAGAGACAAACAATGTGACAAGAAAAGACATAGAAAATTGCACGAAAGATGACCTGGACACATATAAAGAAGGTTGGTTGGTTGGTTGGTTGGTTGGGTTTTATGGCATATCAGCCTTTGTAGGTTATTTAATGCCAAATCCATTTTCATGCAAATTGTCAGCTCTGTTTCAAACAATTCAGTTTAGCATGAGTACACAGTTTAATAGTCAAAACAGTTCTAATTCAGCTAATTCAGTTTAGTATAAGTACAGATTTTGTATACAGTACAGTTCTATATCAAACAATTCAATTAGGTGTAAGTACAGTTTCAATGCAAAAAACAGTTCGATTTCAAACCATTCAGTTTAGCATAAGCACACTATTTAAATGTATGTACAGTTTAATTGTTAAAAACATTTCCAATAAAAGCTATTCAGTTAAGTCAAACAGTTCTAATTCAAACAATTCGGTTTTGCATAAGGATGCAGCTGGTTCTATTTAACCCATAGATAGGGCCCTATCAGGTGCTACCATTCTGGACTAGAGTGGACCTGGGAACAATGGCAATGAAAGGGTGCTTTGTATTCTTGCCCGATTGTCACAGCTGGTGAATTTCAAAAATGCAATCTGGACGTGACGACACTTTAGAAGAACGATATGCAATAAAATTCTGTTTTAAACTTAACAAAAGTACCACAGAAACGTATGAAATGCTTCAGACTACTTTTGGAGCATCTTGCATGAATCGAGCATCAGTTTTTGAGTGGCATAAGAGATTTAAGGAAGGCAGGGAGTTTGTGAGGGATGATGAGAGGTGTGGGAGGAGTAAGGAAGTCAGAACACCAAAGTTGATTGGCCAAAGGGTTAGGGTTAGGGTTACTATGTTGAGGTTTTAAGGGAGTTCAAGAAGAGATTCCGTCGGAAAGGCCAGCACTCTTCAAATCGGGTCTGTGGCATTTCCACCAGGACACTGCACTAGTCCACAACTCCATCCTTGTCACAAACTATTTGACGAAGATGGGCATCAAGACTGTTCCTCAGCCTCCCTACAGTCGAGACCTTGCTCCCTATGACTTTTGCTTTTTCCCTAAACTCCGAGGCTGTCGTTATGAGACAATTGAGGAGATGAAAGAGGCTGTGACGAAGGTCATTGATGCACTCACACAAGAGGACTTCCATTGGGCCTTGCAGAAGTTGTTGGAACGGTAACACAAGTGCATTGTAGCCGGAGGAGATTACTTCGAAGGCGACTTGAGTTTCATGTGTGTACTATCAATAAAAGTGCCCATACGAAAAAAGCCTGGAAACTTATTTAATGATCCTCGTATATGAAAGCACAAATTGATAATAATCGGGAGGATAGCTATTGTCAGTCCTGTGACGAGAGAGATGAAACAGTTGATTAAATAAGTAAACGCAACAAACAAGAACAAACATGACTAGGTGGTGGGGTGATATAATGGGAATTTTGCAAATGATTAAAGGGAGTGTCTTCGTGGTGTAATGGTTAAAGCGATGGACAGCGGAATCGGAGTAAGCCAGTTCGTACTCCAGTCGCGCTATTACGTTCACTTTCGGACAAATACCCTTGGGAAAGGTATGAACCGCCTTATCCTCCCAGCTATGGGTTAAATAGTACCACTACTGTTCTCGTATGATATCTTTGACATTAGATAACCTACAAAGGTTGATATGCCATTAAATAAAACAGTAAAAACCAAATGATTAAAGTTGACCATACTGACAAATAGTGGCAAGCTCTGCACAAGGCAGATACTGTCATAGAAAAGGAACCGAATAAACTTCTCAGGAACTTAAAGATAAAAATGGATATCACAACCCCGGTCAGAAAACCAGACCTAATAGTTATAAGTAAATAAACAAACAAAACAAAACGTTGTTGCAGATCACAGTTAAAATCTAGGAAAGCGAAAAATTCGAGAAATATCAGCCCTTGGGCGAGAATTTGATATTGTAGCTGATGAAAGTGGCAGTGATACCAATAATAATAAGAGCACTAGGACTAATTTCAAGAACCTATTGGAGAACACGAATTTAGAAAAATTGAAACTGTCCAGATCATAGCACTGATGAGAAAGGTTAGAATAATGAGGAAAGTCCTGGAGAGATGACTTGTTGTCTCTTGGACTTCAGCTGAAAACTACCAGTTATTACCAGTGTGGAAAACTCACAAAATCATATAACATATAATTATGAATAAAATTTAACGCAAAAACGTTTTAATCAGTAAAGTTTTACCGTGCTCAATACCCCAAAATGCGGAGTAATATGTTTCAAGCATAAAATAAGTTTTTTTCTTTTGGTTTCTTTATTTAATGTCTAATCAATCTTCGTTTGTTATTTAATGCAAAAGAACATCCGTGATATTATTTAACTCACGGTTCGGGTACAGAGTTGTCCATACCTTTCCCTAGGGTAATAATTCAAAAGTTAACATAATAGGCACGACTGGAGTTCGAACTCACTTACTTCGAGATCACAATCTATTATTATAACCATTATGCCGTAGGGGCTCCAAACATGTCTCCTAGTTTACGGCTTTCTATCCTCAATTGAACAAGCATTTTATTTATCTATATCAATATCTATATATCTATATAAAGTAAAATACTTTTTAGTTATAAATCCCAATTTGGCTGCTCCATAACTTTGATCATTGTATTTTTTTCTATAATCCTCCAAAAGATTGTATCAAACTGAAAGTTATGAAACAGCCAAAATGAGGGGCGTATCCAACGATGCATTTTAGGTATCACCGGTCGGTTTGGAGCATTTTGTACATATATATATATATATATATATATATATATATATATATATATATATATATGTGTGTGTGTGTGTGTGTTTGTGTGTGTGTGTGTGTGTTTAAATTCAGCAATTTTGATTGGCTCAAGTCAGAGCAAACGTTTTATATCCGTTTTCAGTCTTATTTTGTATTGAGTACATATAGAACCTATTCAGAGGTATATATGTCAAGTAAACAGAAAATCTGTATCTTAAAATGAAAAACGAGATGATCCACGTATTTTAGGATTAAGCCCCTGACGGATCAGATGAAAAGAAAAATCGGTAGATTAGGATTACCTTTTTATTTCTTCTTGACACGAATGAAATCAGATAGGAGCACTTAACTTGATATTGGCTACGCGAGGAGTGTCGAAGAAAGAAGGGTACAGTTGATCAGACACACTCCTCACTAAGTCACAAGGTGTGAAGTCTATGTCCAAGTCACGTTCACTGAGATATTACGTTTGTGGCCCAACCAGATAACCACTACGTAACACATAAAACACAAACATACACACACGCACGCGCGCGCACGAAAGAGAGAGACTATTCTTATTACAAATATCTGTTCTTAATACAAATTATTTGCACACAGTTATATAGTTTCAAGTTGGGTTGTGTTTTATGGCATATCAACTCTTGTAGGTTATTCAATCCTGTTTATATACACCTCTGCAGAGGGGTAAGACCCCCCCCCACGCAATGAATGTCCTGGTTATGGCACTAAACTATCTGAGGTTTCAGTAATACTGGAGCTTTGGGGAATACGGATCACTTCTTCATTGCCATTGCTCCCAGGTCCACTCTGGCCCGGCGTAGTAGCACCTGATAGGGCCTTATCTATGAATCAAATAGAACTAACAACATACTTATGCCAAGCTGAACTGTTTGATTAAACTGAATAGCTTGAAATAGAAATGTTTTTGACAAATAAACTGTACTTACATTTAAACTGAGTGTTTATGCTAAACTGAATTGTTGGAAATTGAACCGTTTTTGACATTGAAACTGTACTGTGTAAACAAAATCTGTTCTTTGGCAAAATTGAATAAGCTGAATTAGAACTGTTTGAGTAAACTGAATAGTTTTTGACTGTTAAACTGTGTACTCATGCTAAACTGAATTGTTTGAAATAGATCTGATTATTTACATAAACATGGATTTGGCGTTAAATAACCAACGAGGGTTGATATGCCAAAAAACCAACCAACCAACCAACCTGTTTATATATATATATATATATATATATATATATATGCTTGTTGAGGGGTTGTTGTAATGGTTAAAGCGATAGATTGCTGAATCGTAGTAAGCGAGTTCGAACTCCAGTTGCACTATAACGTTCATTTTCGGACAAATTTCTTGGGAAAGGTATGAACCCCTTTTCCCCCAACCATGGGTTAAATAGTACCACTATCGTTCTTCAAGAAGGATGGATAAGGAATTAAATAACCCACAAGAAATTGATATGAAACCAAACCATGTTTGTAAACTAATTGTTTGTTGATAAATTTATTTTTAAACAAGCCAGAGCTCATTTATTTGCTCACAGAAAAATGATTTTAACCATTGCTTTCAAACAAACAGTTTTACGTGAACACACGCAAAAAACACTCAATGCTTACAATTAGGTCTGGTTGTGTTTTATGTCATATCAACCCTTGTGGGTCATTTAATGTCAGATCATGTTTATATTATATTATATTTAATATATATACGATTTGTAAGCCAAGGGTTTGTAGGTAACATTATTAAATGACTCAGAGCTCATTTATTATGGTAATTTACAAATCTCTTCGCCTCGATGAAGGCCGAATGAATGGGGTGCCCAATGAGACTCGAACTCACTTGTGTAGGTTTGTTGGTCTAGCTTGCTAACCGTTACACCACCCGAGGTGCCCGTCAGAGTTCATTTATTAAATGGTTTCAAGTATTTTGCATGTAATTTGTAGAAGAAAGGATATGCAAAACCTTCAATCGCTGGCGTATCGAGCAACTAGATTTTTAGACCACTCTGCCGAACGCTGGGCGTCTACGCTGTCTTTTGACTTTGGGGACGCTCATTTGCATGGTAAGCACAAGACAGCGAGTCTCATTTGCATATCTGAAGATGTTCCCCATGGCTACAACAAAGGCAGGAGATTCGTGGCCGTTTGCCGGCTTTTCCTTGTTCGCCCTCTTGTGATCTCCACACTACACACAGTTAAGTGATTTCCAGTATTGCTATCTAACACTGACAGTTTTATTTGCACACAGTTAAATGGTTTCAAGTTTTACCATGACACACTAACAGTTCAATGGAAGTTTTCCATTGTTAGAAGCAACTCGGAAATTCCTCTTTTGACATGGTGTGTATTTGCAAGGCCATATTTTTTTTTCCCTCTACCACATCCTCAAATCTTACCGCTCCGATGAATATTTTGTTTGAAACTACACAATAGTGGCACGGAGCTAGACAACAGGCTAGACATCTAGACATCATCTGCTTTTTCTTTCTTTTTTTCAGTATGTTTTTCAGTTGTTTACACGACTTTACATTGAAGTTTTAAATTAAAATGATTTAAAGAATCAGTTTTGATACCCTTTGAAAAACACTTTAAAGTATATATATATATATATATATATATATATATATATATATATATATATATATATATTCATTTCTTTGGAAAAAGACAAATGTGAGTGTCATTCGATAAATCAGGGAACTTCTTTTTGAAAAAATCAAAATAAGAATTTTTTCAAATTTTTTTCCCCATAAATCTAAAAAGCAAGGATTGTTTCGAATTGGTTTTTCGCAGAAATATTTGATGTGAAGCTATTCAAAATGGTGGTAATTCAAACAGAGTGCCCCTGGCTTGAACTGAGGTCTGTCATCAAATTTCTACAGGCTGAGAAATGCCATCCAAGTGAAATTTACAGAAGAATATTTTGTGGATGAAGAAACATGTTTATTTTTCTTTTTAAATCTTTACTCTGACTCCCTAGAATTGAAAAAGTTCCAAGTGCAGTAGTCAGTAAAGAAGGTCATGCTGACAATCTTCTGGGACATGAAAAGACCGATGAATACCGATGAATTTCTTTGAAGAAAGTGCAACTGTAAACAGTACGTTCTATTGTCAAAACTTTTGGCAATATTTCGCCTTCGGCAATGGCCCCGAAGACCAGGGTTCAATCTCAGGTCGCGTCATACCAAAGACTTTAAAAATGGTACTTGATATCTCCTTGCTTAACATTTTGATTTATAAGGTTCAGATGAAGGGTAAGTAGAGCTATCCAGGGAAAGGACTAGCGCCCTTTGTGTAGTAGCTATTGAAAAAGGAGCCTTCGAGTCACCCTTGATTACGGTCAGCCAATTTTACTTTTTGAATCACCAGAAATACTTAGTAATAAAGCTGACATGTGGAAGCGAGGATTTAATTTAGGTTTTTTCCGGCTCTAATGATTCTCTACTCGCTTTCTTGATTTCATTCTCACACCAACATTTTTCATAAATTTATTTTAAAAGAATAACTATATATATATATATATATATGTGTGTGTGTGTGTGTGTGTGTGTGTGTGTGCGTGTGTGTGTGTGAGAGAATCAATGTTTTTTTTTATATTAGACGAATAAGAAATGTATAAATTGATTTATTTATAATTTTTTTTCTTTTCTCTTTTTCAGGAGCAGCTAAAAAACAGTGAGTACCATTTTCACTTTTAGGAGGTTTTAATGTGTAATATATACTGAGCCATTAGCCTCATGAGTAGAGTGTTTGCCAATGGTCCAGGAGGCCGGGGTTCAATCCCAGGTCGAGTCATACCAAAGACTCAAAAAATGGTACTTGGTGCCACCTTGCTTAACACTCAGCATTATAAGGTTGGGATCAAGGGTAAAGTGGAGCAATCCAGGGAAAGGAGTAGCGCCCTCTCCGCCACTTCAGAGTGGTGGCTATTGAAAAGGAAGCCTTTGGGTCACCCTCGACTAAGGTCGCCAACTTACTTCACTATATATCATCTACATCATATTATGATTATGAGCAGCAGCAGCTGCAGCAGCAACAGCCAGTTAGAGTCGACAGCTGGACAATGGCTTCCAAGACGTTTGTGTCTGTGCTAATCTCAATAATGTGTTATGAGCAAAACTTTCTATCTTCTGTCTAGTCTTCTCCTATATTAGTTGTTATTCCTTGGGCACCATTCAACTATTTTTTATACAACCTTCTTAACCTTCTTTCTTGCTATGCGTCTTACTCTCATGCATTTTTCTATGATGTCTCTTGCCAAGATTTGATCTCGGTTCCATGTTGATCTTTTTCTAGTCGTCAAACACCTCTGTCGCATACAGAAAACAAAGGAAATTTTAATTTTTCAAGCGGAGTATAGATGGTTTGGATTCAGTATTTTACTTCCCCTAGACACGTTACCGTATCAAAACTAAAGTTTCTTCGTTTAATGGCATATCAACCTTAGTGGGTTATTTAATGCGTAAATCAAAACCTATAGAACAGTTGTGGTACAATTTAACCCATATCTGGAGGGAATAAGGGGTTTATACTTTTTCTTAAAGTATCAGTCCAAAAGTGAACGTAATAGCGGGACTGGAGTTAGAACTTACTTACTAGGATGTTACAGTTCAGTACGTTAGACATGTTGCGTGCCTTAATTAAGGGAAATTAATTCTCTTTCAGTGATATTTTTGAAAACATCTCAGAAAATCACCAAGAATTAGCCAATGCCTGTGGGATTAAGAAACGAAATACGGACCCAAGTCAAAAGAGTAAAGGGGGTGATATCACAAGAATACACTTTCGGATTAAAATTCGTCCACTGATACTGAGCTTTTTAGGAATAAATTCAATGCAGTTTATCTAAATGGCTCGAATGAAAATATCGTGAAAAATCGGATGAGACAACCCAAACTCACCTACAATCATTCGGACCGTTATTATTCCATCAGATCTTATGAGACTTTGCTAGTGAAGTCACCAGTCCATCAGAAAGGGGTTTATCTTTCTCAGCAAAATGCCCCTTTGAAAAGACATGGGATAATCTGTTCTCTTTTGATCTATGGCAAAATAGTAGGGCAGACTTGGTTATTTAGGCTTGAAGGAAATACTCGACGCTAAAACTCGAGTTACTCCACTTAGAAATTAACCTTACCCTAGCTATGGGTAAATAGAAAGGCAGACTGGGTTCTTTAGCTTTGGTAAGGCAACCAGTCTAGGAGAAGCGCAGCTCTGAATTCAAAACAGCTTTACTCCGATTAAAATTAACCTTGTGCCACATCAGTAGTGGGATATTTGAGTAAACACAAAAGTGGAATAACAAACTATTGGTGTCTAGGCATGATGGTTAGAGTGTTTGCTAATGGTCCGGGAGACCGGGGTTCAATCCCAGGTCGAGTCATACCAAAGACTCAAAAAATGGTACTTAATGCCTCCTTGCTTTACACTCAGCATTATAAGGTACGGATCAAGAGTAAAGAGGAGCAATCCAGGGAAAGGAGAAACGCCCTCCCCTACACCTCGGTGTAGTAGCTACCGAAAAGGGAGCCTTTGAGTCACCCTCGAATACGGTCACCAACTTTACTTACTATTGACGGGTTAATGCAAATAGTTTTAAAAAATCTATCCCTAAAGGTGACACTCTTTGTAATCGACAGTTTAAGGTCAGTTAAAAGCTTGGATTTCATTGGACGAAGTAAAGTCACGTGACTGGATTCGAGAATTTTAGAAGTTAGTAACTTTATTCAATCAGTAGAAAAATCTCAGAGAATGCGGTTATCTGAGTTTCCGTCCCTGTCTCCCGACTTGAGTGCGACTGGTAACGTTTGAAATTCGTCATCGAGATAATAGTTATATGCACATCAAAATGGAGTTTTATTATTCATCCTGGTGAAACAGCGTGCGGTGACAACAAGAGATATCGGGAAAAAGGTGAATACATGACGAGAAGGACAAGATGGCCGTACGAGAGACAGAACCGGCGACAAAAGACGACAAAGAAAGGAAATTGGCGATCAGAGAGGATATAACCCAACTTGGTCATTCAAAAATGCCTTGCGTCACTTAAAATCCAACATAGAACTTGATCACCATAAGCCAGTATAAACTTGTTAAATGTTTCTGACACATTGTTCCGAAGACTGATACAGGATTATGTGTTAGTGTGTCCCATTTTCTTGATACACTTAAGCAAATACACTAGTAATAGATGAGCCCCCGTGGCATCGTGACAAACGAGTGACGTCGTCGTATGCGAGTTCAAAATCAAGTCACACTAATGCATTCACTTACGGGCTTATAACCTTGGAAAAGGCATGAACCCCCTTATCCTCCCAGGTATGCGTTGCATTATATCACCGCCGTTCGTCTCCGATGATATCTTTGGCATTAAATTATTCATGGAAGCTGATATATCACTGAACAAAGAAACTAAAACAGACTATACTTAAAGTAAAGCATCCCATTTATTTCCACAAAAAACAACATCAACAACACTTATAAGAACACCTTTATCCTTCAGCACCACCATTGTTCTTCTACAAGAATGGTTTTAGTATTGAATAACCCTCGAAGTTTTAGATGCCATTAAGCAAAGAAACCAATCAAATACATACGTAATAATAAATAATAAATGAATGTTTATTGGTTTACAGTAATGCTTACATACGTACGTAAATCCAAACATGAGGAGAATTTTACATAACGTTGTTCATCAGAGAATATTGACGCCATGATAATATAGGTCGCAGTTAGACTCACCAGGTAAAAAAACCCCAAAACAAGCACGTTTCAACAGCAAATGCACAATTTGCACCGGTCCAATCCATCATCGTAATTTGTCGTATCTGAAAAAAAATAAGACATTAACTTGAGGGAGCTATGATTTCCATTTGCCTAATTTCACATGCACTAGTGACAGTGTAAAATATGGAAGCTATTTTTATCACACTTAGTAATCATGATTTTCATAAGTCTGTGTTAACCTGTTCAATATCTGTGTTAATTAATCAGTTAATTAATCGATTGAATTGTAATTAGAGTTGTCAACTTCAAAATAACAAAAAAAAATAAAAGAAAAAACAACAAACCTACAAACAAACAAAAAAATCTTATTTTTAAGATCGATCTCGTATCTGCAATTTGTGCCAGATATTTTGTTGGCTGGTCTGTTAAAAAAAAAACTTTTCCTTTTTGGTATCAAAACGTTCACAGTTGGAGATTTTGTTTTTTCCCGACTCAGGCTATAATTGAAAGGTACTCACCACAACTAAAGGTAATCATTGAACAAATATTGAAACATGCTCAAAGATACTTAAATAACTTGTCAGATCAATTCAAAGTCTCTCAAATCTTTCTTTTGTTCATAACGCCAATATTCAACACCACAAAATAAAAATGCTAAAAGCTGATTTACTTATATTCATCTGATGGTAATATTCGTTCCTGTTGTTGATTAGTCTCTTTGTTTAATGGTATATTAACCTTCATGGGTTATTTATTGCCAAATCAATCCTTGTTGAAGAACACTAACGGTACTATTTATTTCTTAGCTGGAGGACAATAAGTAGTTCATATCTTGCTCAAGGATATTGGTCCAAAACTTCATGTAATAGCGTGGGTGAAGTTCGAACTCACTGACTACGTAATAACAGTCCAGAACGTTAGCCACTACCCTACCTAGTTGTTGTGAGACACTAGCTGTTATTCTTCCAGTTAAGTGCATTCAACAGGACAGAATGTAATACTGGGTCAAAATCAAAAATGGATAAAGGGAGATAATTCTGTCCTAAACTTGTCGCTTCTCTTATCTCTATACTTTTACAGTAAACGAAAAATTGTATTATTATATGCTTATAAAGTTTACATTATAGAGAAAAAGTTAACATTAAAAAATTACAATGAATTTTCAATTAACAACTTAAATGAATTCGTATGCACCGTTGATCAACTTACTGAATAAAGCGATAATGCCTCGGCATTTAGATGTTTAAATCAGTGGTTTTTAAACGTTGTGGAATCGAGCTCCGTTTCTATTTCAAGATTTATCCCATATGAATTGAAATAAACTCTCACAAAGCCCAATGGGAATAAGAATGAAATCTCTAGGAAACTAAATATAGACTAAAAATAAAAATCATCAAGAATATCTAATAGGAATCCCATCGAATATTTGTAATTGAGCAATGACATTAAGGGATTTGCCAGCTTTGTTTGGCACGAATTAGCAATTCTTGGTGAATTTTTTGATTCACGCAATTCACTTTGTATAACAAGTCTAGATATGTATTTAGTCATCATACAGGTCAAGTGCTGAAAGTTTTGTTTTGCATGAATATGTTCTAGCAAAAGGTAGCAGCATTTTGATCGCCTTTTGAGACAATTATAGATACTCAATCCTCGCTTAGGTAACATTTTGAGTGTAGATTCTTTTTAGACTGAATTTTTATAATAGTATACAAGTAACTAGAAATATGAACTGCAGGTTGGTTTGGTTTGAGTTCTTTGTTTTAATGGCATATCAACCTTTGTATGTTATTTAGTGCCAAAGCCATCCTCCAAGAAGAACAGTAGTGGTACTATTTAACCAATAGCTGGGAGGATAAGGGGGTTCAAAGCTTTCCCAAGGGTATTTGTCCGAAAGTGAACGTAATAGTGCGACTGGAGTACGAACTCGCTTACTAAGATTCCGCAGTCCATCGCTTTAACCATTACACCACGAAGACACTCCCCTGAATTGCACGTCTATCACCAATCGGATAATACGCCATTGCAGTTTCTGTGGATGCTTGTGGTTGACGTTACGAACATTCTGCAGTCCCCGGACACTGTTTGAAAACCACTGGTCTAGATTAGTTAGTTCTAATAGAAAGAAAAAAAATGAACCAAGAAACTTTTTTAAAGAAATGATTTTGTTGAATCACAGGATTTCTCAAATGAAGTATTCATCATAGTTGCCTTCGTGGGACTTGTTCTAACTTCTAAACTGTAAATTCATCTCAACGTTTTAAATAATTTACAATGTACTTTGTCGCTTAGATGCGCGTATAATACGGAATATTTACAATACAACTTACGATAAAATGATACAAAAAGTTTAAAACAACCGGCAACTCGTTCATAGATGATTAAGTTTATATTCACGTCTAACGGAAAGATAACTTTTCGAAATTCATCATAAAAATAAATAAATGAATAAAAATAATCCAATAAATAAATTTTTATTATTATTATTATTACTATTATTATTATCATTATTATTTACTCGTTGAGAGTTTTTCACATCAGCATTAGCTGATGGTTTTTCAGTGAAGTTTGAGTGACAGCAAGTCTCCTCAAGTCTCCAGGACTCGTCTCAGTATTCTAGCCGTTCTCAATAATCCGCCAACTTCCAAGTCCTCCAGTCCCTTTAGTAATCCTTTAGTTATTGTTCCAAACGCACCAATTACAATTGGTATAATTGTCACCTTCATGTTCTATAGTTTGTTTTTTTCAATTCCCTAACAAGGTCCAGGTACTTGTCCTTCTTTCCACATTCTTTCAGTTTTATTCTGCGGTCAACCGGGACAGCAAAGTCGACAATTTTGCTAGTTCTCTTTTTTTTTGTTGATTATTATTAGGTCTGGTCTTCTGGCCGAGATTCGGTGATCCGTCTGTACGTCAAAATTCAGTAGGAGTTTATGTGTGTCATTTTTTAAAGACAGCTGCAAGGTTGTGCATATACCATTTGTTCGTATGATGAAATTTAAATTTCTTGCACATCTCCCAGTGGATCACCTTGCCGACCAAGTTGTGTCTCGTCTTATACTCCTTCTATGCTAATTTGCTGCATTCGCTTATTATTATTATTATTATTATTATTATTATTATTACAAGAAATGTTTGCTTGATTTCATTGATAAATACATCGTTCTCATTTTGAGTGTCTTTTTCGACACATACGAGGATCATTAAATAAGTTTCCAGACATTTTTTGTATGGGTACTTTTATTGATAGTACACACATGAAACTCTAGTCCCCCTCGAAGTAATCTCCTCGAGCTGCAATGCACTTGTTGTACCGTTCCATTAACTTCTGGAAGGCCCCATGGAAGTCCTCTTGTGTGAGCGTGCCAATGACCTTCGCCACAACCTCTTTCATCTCCTCAATTCTCTCATAACGATAGCCTCTGAACTTAGGGAATAACCAAAAGTCACAGGGACCAAGGTCTGGACTATAGGGAGGGTGAGCAACTGCCTTGATGCCCATCTTGGTCAAATAGTCTGTGACAAGGATGGAGTTGTCGACTGGTGCATTGTCCTCGTGAAAATGTCACTGACCCAATTTGAAGAGTGCTGGCCTTTTCCGACGGAATCTCTTCCTGAACTTCCTTAAAACCTCAACATAGTAACCCTAACCCTGACCCTTTGGACAATCAACTCTGGTGTATTGACTTGCTTACTTCTCCCACACTTCTCGTCATCCCTCACAGACTCCCTGCTTTCCTTGAATCTCTTATGCCACCTAAAAACTGATGCTCGATTCATGCAAGATACTCCAAAAGCAGTCTGAAGCATTCCATACGTTTCTGTGGCATTTTTTTCAAGTTTAAAACAGAATTTCATTGCATATCGTTCTTCTAAAGTGTCGTCACGTCCAGATTGCGTTTTTGAAATTCACCAGCGGTGACAATAAGGCTTTAGTAGGGTTTATTCCAATAGCTCATGTAACGCTTTATTTGAACCTGAAATCATAAAAATTGGTCCGTCATCTCATAAGATGTATAGCAATAACATAGTGAATTTTCAAGAGTCTACGACAATATTTAAATGCCTGTACAAAAAAGTCTGGAAACTTATTGAATGCACCACGTATAAGATAAGATTCTTAATGTCTCCTTTTTTAATAATAGGAATTCGTTAATAATA
>CAUZXS010005564.1:77500-87500 GCA_963585895.1 Sepioteuthis lessoniana | reverse complement strand
ACTTTTCCTTTTCTTTTATTTTTAATCTGTGGTCGTTTAGAACAGCAAAATCCACTAACTGACAAGGTTCTTTTCATTTTTATTCCATATTTTCTAGTTGGAATTGGATGATTCGCTTGTATCTGAAATTCACTGAGAATTTTTATGCTTTTTTTCTCCTAATAAATCAATTTTTAACCAGGCAACAACGTCAGAATAATTCAAGTCAATTAAAACCAGTGCATGAGTTATTTTAGTGCAAGATTAAAACAAGGACAGCAATAATTCAATTTGCCTACTTTTTCAAGGTTAAGTTACCTCCCCTTGACAGATGAACATTTCCATAGTAGACTTATCTCCCTTGCATCATTTACTTCACACTACATTGAGATAAGATAGTATAAGTCTTCAGATTTCAGTTTTAACTCTGTGATTGATTTTTTTTTCTTCGCATAAAATATATATAACTAAATGAATAAGGAACTGTATTATTTAAGAATCGAATTGTGTATGAATGAATATAGCCATATTCGTATTTATTTTTAAATTGTTCGTTTTTTGATTAATATGTAAGAAAATATTTGGGGATTTGTTAACATCAATCAATAATTTTCAATGCCGTTAGTAAATATTGAATTCAGATAATTTTCATGAAATGGTGAGAATGATGATATTATTATTATTATTATTATTATTATTATTTTACATCAGCGTTAGCCGATGGCCTTTCACTGGAGTTTAAGCAACAAGTCCTCTCACGTCTCTGGGACTCTTCTGTGTATTCTCGCTGATCTTAATATTATTGTGATTTAGATGGTCTTGATCCTCACTCTGATTTTCAATGCTTCCAGATATTTTTACCCCACGCCTTTGGGGATCGTTTGAAGCTCACCAGTTTTTATTATTATTATTATTATTATTATTATTATTATTTACTCATTGAGATTTTTTTCACATCAGCCTCAGCTGATGGTCTTTCACTGGAGTTTGAGTGACAGCAAGTCTCCTCAAGTCTCCAGGACTCTTCTCAGTATTCTGGCCGTTTTCAATAATGTTGTTGTTCTGATTGTCTCCACTCGTCCGCCAACTTCCAAATCTTCCAGGCCCTTTAATAATCCTTTAATTACGTGCCAAACTCACCAATCACAATTGGTATAATCGTCACCTGCATGTTCCATAGTTTTTTCAATTATCTAGCAAGGTCAAGGTACTTATCCTTCTTTTCACATTCTTTCACTTTTATTCTGTGGTCTGCCCGGACAGCAAAGTTGACAATTTTGCAGATTTTCTTTTTTCTGTTGATTATTATAAGATCTGGTCTTCGGCCCGAGATTAGGTGATCCGTTTGTATATCAAAGTCCCACAGGAGTTTGTGAGTGTCATTTTCTAGGACAGATACTGGGTTGTGCATATACTATTTGCTGGCATGGTCAAATTTAAATTTCTTGCACATTTCTCAGTCATGTCTAGCCTTGTACTCTTTCTGTGCTAATTTGCTGCATTCGCTTATTATGTGATTGATGGTTTCATCTCTGTCACCGCATAGTCTGCACTTGCTATTTTGTTGCGTCTTATCTATCCTCGCTTTGATATGGTTGGTTCTTATGGTGCTGTTTTGTGCTGCCATAAGGAGAGATTCTGTTTCTTTCTTAAAGTTTCCTTTTCTTAGCCATGTCCATGTTTTGTCGTGCAAGATGTAATTTATTAGTCGTTTAAA
Source organism: Sepioteuthis lessoniana (assembly GCA_963585895.1). Lineage (NCBI taxonomy): Eukaryota > Metazoa > Mollusca > Cephalopoda > Myopsida > Loliginidae > Sepioteuthis > Sepioteuthis lessoniana. The sequence continues at coordinate 85,804 of CAUZXS010005564.1, read as the reverse complement.
ACGCCCATTGAGTTGTTTTTCTTCCCATTTTTCTTTCCTAGTTTTTGTCATTCTATTATCTATCGTGTTGTCAGTATTGTTTCTGATGGCCGTAATCAGTAATCTTTCGAGTTTATTATTGTTATTATTATTATTATTATTTTACACCAGCGTTAGGCGATGGCCTTTCACTGGGGTCTAAGCAATAAGTCCTCTCACGTCTCTGGGACTCTTCTGTGTATTCTCGCTGACCATAATATTATTGTGATTTAGATGGTTTTGATCCTCACTCTGATTTCCAATTCTCTCAGTCATTTTTCCCTTTGCCTTTGGGGATCGTTTGAAGTTCACCAGTTATTATTATTATTATTATTATTATTATTATTATTATTATTATTATTATTATCAATTACTCATTGAGATTTTTTCACATCAGCGTAAGCTGTTGGTCTTTCACTGGGAATTGAGTGACAGCAAGTCCCCTCAAGTTTCCAGGACTCTTCTCAGTATTCAGGCCGTTCTCAATAATGCTATAGTTTGGATGGTCTCCACTTTTTCGCCAACTTAGAAGTCCTCCAGTCCCATTAATAATCCTTTAGTTATTGTACCAAAAGCTCCAACCACAATTGGTATAATCGTCACCTTCATGTTCCATAGTTTTTTTCAGTTCTCTAGCAAGGTCAAGGTAATTATCTCTTTTCACATTCTGTCAGTTTCATTCTGTGGTCTGCCGAGACAGTAAGTCGACAATTTTGCAGATTTCCTTTTCTTTTTATTGATTATTATAAGATCTTGTCTTCGGGTCGAGATTAAGTGATCCATTTGTATATCAAAGTCCCACAGAAGTTTGTGAGTGTCATTTTCTTGGACAGATACTGGGTTGTGCATATACCAGTTGTTCGTATGGTCAAATTTAAATTTCTTACATATCTCCCAGTGGATTACCTTCCCCTCTCAGTTGTGTCTAGTCTCATACTCATTCTGTGCTAATTTGCTGAATTCGCTTATTATGTGATTGATGGTTTCGTCTCTATGACCATATAACCTACATTTGCTATTTTGTTGCGTTATTATTATTTACTCTTTGAGAGTTTTTCACATCAGCGTCAGCTGATGGTCTTTCACTGAAATTTGAGTGACAGCAAGTCTCCTCAAGTCTCCAGGACTCTTCTTAGTATTCCAGCCAGTATTAACAATGCAGTAGTTTGAATAGTCTCTACTTGTCTTGTTATTTCCAAGTCCTCCAGTCTTTGTACTAATTCTTTAGTGACTGTACCAAGAGCAGCAATTACAGTTGGTATTAACGTCACTTTCATATTCCACAGTTTTTTCAATTCCTCAGCAAGGTGCTGGTACTTATTCTTTTTTTTTTTTTTTACATCCTTTCAGTTTTACTCTGCGGTTAGCCAGGACAGCAAAGTTCACAATTCTGCAAGTTCTCTTTTTTTGTTGATTATTATAAGGCCTGGTCTTCTGGCCGATAATTGGTGATCCGTTTGTATGTCAAAGTCCCACAGGAGTTTTTGTGTCTCATTTTCCTGTACAGATGCTGGGTTGTGCATATACCATTTATTCGTAGGGTTGAATTTCAATTTCTTGCACGATTCCCAGTGGATCACCTTCTCCACCCAGTCGTGTCTTGTCAGTGATAATTCGCTGCATTCGTTTATTATGTAATTGTTTCGTCTCTATCACCACAAAACTGATGTTTTGTTGCGTCTTATCTAGTCTTGTTTTGATATGATTGGTTATTGTTAATATTGTTTTTTTTAAATTTATTTTTTGATTCTTTTAAATGACCACTTTTTGGGATTAGCTTTAGTTCAATATAAGCTAAATTGGGGTTCAAAAGATGATACTGCACTATTTTTATGATTTCTCAGAATCAGCTTGACTGCTTTGAAAATCTACATTTTAAGTTTTAGAGAGCTCGAACCTAAATCTCTTGTGCCAATGGGAAATACTCAACGCAAATAACGAAGCCGGCCAGAGATATTAAGTAAGCTTTGTTTAGTCTGGACTGTGTCAGTATTTGTGCGCGTATATGTGCATTTAAAGTCTCAAAATTTGAAACATGAATATTAGTTTTGATATATCTATAAAAAAAAGCAAACCAAGAACGACATTCCTTTCTTCCCTAATTTACGATTTAGATGTTAGCTCGTATGTATATTTGACACCTAATTCTCTAATTCAACGAGATGAGGCTAATTCTAGAATTTGTGGAATTCAGGCGCGAAAAAAGTGATACAAAATTCACTTAACCTAATGGTTATTCTCGTACAAAATGAAATCGAAGACCTGAGTTCAAATCCTGGACGCGGCTGTTTACCTTTCATTTTGCGCTAATGCCCTTGGGAAAGACATGAAATCATCTGTCCTCTCCCCAGGTATAGGTAAATAGTAGAATAGACTATGTTTTTAGCTTTGGTTAGTTAACCAATCCAAAAGAAAAACTCCCAATTCAAACCAACATTACTTCACTGAAAAATTAATCATGTGTGACTTCCTTTCCGTGGCTGAGGGGTTGGGTAAATACTCAGAAAATGAATTTCTATATTTTCTTGTGGAATGATTTTGAGAAATACGTGAAACATCTGGCAAGACACAACATGTTGGGTAATTAGGCAAGTAAAATATACAACCTGTTAAAAATTCCCCGAATCTTACGTTTGTCACTTATATGTTTCGTAGTCATTGCTAATAAATAAATAAAAAAAATCTCAGAGAATTCTTTAAACTCTTTCGATAAGGGTCATTCTCCTTGATGACCAGTAAAAACGTTTTCAGCGTCAACTTCAAGGGAATTATTGCCATTGATGGAAATTTGTTTCGTAACTGAGTACACAATCAGTCTCTCTCTCTCTCTCTCTCTCTCACTAATATATATATATATATATATGTGTGTGTGTGTGTGTGTGTGTGTGTGAAGTGAATTGAATCCGACAGAACGTATGTAGAAAAAGGTAAAAACGGAAGAAAGATACGCGTTTGATTGTTCCTTTATTGTGCCGACGTGTTTCAACTTCAAGGCTTTGTCTGAATACAAAAATGTTTTATCAAGATTATTTTTGTATGAGAAATAATTATAGCAGATAATTTTTTTTTGATTCGGTTGGGAGTCTTCCTCAGAGCTTGTTGATAATTTTACCATCCGATATTATTCCGTTTTTCACATAGCAACATCTATAAGCCCTAATGAAGACTTCCAGCTGAATCAAAAAAGTCGTGTGTTATAATTATTTCTCATACAAAAATAATTTTGATAAAATATTTTTGTATTCAGAAAAAGCCTTGAAATCTAAACGTGTCGACACAATAAAGGAACCATATATATATATATATATAAAGAGAGAGAGATAGATAGATAGAGAGAGAGAGAGAGAGAGACGTAAAAACTGAAGAGAATATATATGTGTGTGTGTGTGTGTGTGTGTACTTATATATATATATATATATATATATAAATATATATATATATAGATAGATAGATAGATACTCTTTAAGAAAAACATATAGACATATATATACTCTTTAAAACATATATATATATATATATATATATACTCTTTAAGAAAAACAACGCAACCGGTCACATAGGATATATATATATATATATATATATATATATATATATATATATATATATATATATATATATATATTTCTTTAAGAAAAACCAAAGACCGGTTAGGATTATAAATTTATTTCCATCCTGTTATGTGTTTCTGATGTAAATAACCCCTCTTTGGTTTTTCTTAAAGAAATTATATCTCTGTAATATTAATTACATTGAGCTCTCGACTAGCAAAATTTAAATGTTCAGTTTTTTTTAATGATTTTCTTGTCCTGAAGGAATTACTCCCAACTCTGGTTTAATTGGACCGAATAATACACACACACACACACACACACACACACACACACACACACACACACACACACACACACACACACACACACACACACACACATATATATATATATATATATTCTAATAAGATATTTAAAAAATTCGTAATTTTTAGGTGTAGATTAAGTTGTATATATTTCTGTACTTTTTAAAAGTCACCACTCCTGTTTTCATTGTATCCTGCCATTTTCTATTTTAATTAATCACTCGGGGTTTTAAATCGAAATCCCATGATATGTTCTGCTTTTATCATACTTCGATGTATTTGTTTGTCCTTTTTCATTATTTGATAAGTAATTTTGTTTATTTCCAGAGCCGATGGCGTAGCACCAAACTTCACCACAAAACCATCCACCCGACAAGTAGGAAAGAATCTTGTAATGGAATGTCAATTAACCGCAGAGCCAAAACCATCTTTAGAGTGGTTCCGTGATGATACACCAATAGCCAACGGAGGTGAGAATCATTTTGGTATTTTAAGTTTAGAATTATCTGTATGATTATTGACGAATCATTTTCGACAGTTGTTCAACGAAGGAATTATTGATGGAGGGCTATGCATAGTAGTCCAATGAAGTGGATATTGATGTATGGAGCGGTAGAATTGTCGAATGAAGGGGTTATTAATGTATGGATTGGTGCTGTTATCTAACAACAGTATAATCCCTCTATGGATTGGTGCAGTAATCCAACGACGGACTTATTGACGTATGGATTCGTGCCGTTATCCAGTGACGAAATTGTATATATGGATTGGTGCTGTTATCCAACAACAGTATAATTCATCTGTGGATTGGTGCAGCTACCCAATGACAGAGTTATTAACGTATGGATTGGTGCTGTCATTCAACGACTAGCTTATTGATGCATGAATTGGTGTAGATATGCAATAAAGTTATTAGGGATGGATTGGAATAGCTGTTCAGTGACCTGATTACAAGATCTTCTTGACTCGCTTGCTATATATCACGACAGGATACCCTGTTCCTTATATTGTTAACTCAGCCTAGCACGTTAGAGTGATCTCCCTTGCACTGCTTGCACGTTCTATATCCTAACGTAAAAAGAAGGTGGCGGGCTGAATAAAGTTTTTTTAAAAAGTACAATTTTTAAAAAGCACAAATGTCAATAAAAATAAATGGTTGAATATTACTTATGAAATTTCATTATATATATATATATATATATATATATATATATATATATATATATAATCATTCACAGACAGATCTGTTTCGTTCTATCAGAACTCATCAGTGTGGCTAGACATACGAGCTTCCCGTAGCTAGGATCGAAACCCGGTTGACTCAAACGCCAATCTGAGACTCTACATCTCTCTCTCTATATAAATATTATGGGAATATATGTTAGTGGTAAAACTTTTTAAAATGGATAATACCATCCTTTTTTTTTTCTTTTTTGCTGTTCAAGAGAGGCAACTAATTATCTGAATTGCCAAAAGAGCGGAATGATAGAGAGACATTTAACATTTCATCATTTGTACTATATAGATCAAACAGAAATATTATACGACTTTTAATACCCGTGGATGCTTGGTATCCATTGCATGGGACGTCTTTCTCGGCGTCAACTTGCAATGGTTTTCGCATATGTTACACACTGTTACTTCTCGCCGGCTGCTTACATGACGTAGTTCAGTTCTACACGAACAGGTCCCAAAAAATGGGGCGATGTCAATTCGACTACATCTAACATATATATATATATATATATATATATATATATATATATATATATAAAAAATGATTGCTCTGCAAACAGCAGTGTTATTTCCAACAAAGCCTTCATCAGATGATACCGCTGAGGTTAGGCATGATTTCAGAGCCGATGCATCGTTACCACCATCCAAAATCACCCGAAACAATATCTTGGGATACCTCTAGGCTTTTTGCTGGTTTGTCGTCACTTTGTGGGAATGCCATATCAAGTTGACGCTGTAACACATATATATATATATATATATATACATGCATATATATATATACACACACGTATATATATATATATATATATATATATATATATATATATATATTATCTTCATGACGTGCTGATAACATGGTGTTCTCTGTCTCTTTCACTATCCGCCCCGATAGTCCATCAGTCCTGGCAAGTCCTATTGACCATACCCAATGTCGACACAGAGCCGATGTATGTAAGTCCTTGCTAGTAATCCAATTCAGGCGCGCCAATATATAGGTGTTTATAAGAGAACATCGTTTATGAGTTCGGTCTTACCACATCAGTAGGGTCTACTATGTCTGAGAGAGAGAGAGAGAGAGAGAGAGAGAGAGTGAGAGAGAGAGAGATTTGGGGGACACAAGCCTTGAACAGCAATACATGAAGATCAAACACTTCAAGAAATTCAGCTGAACACGTAGACGGATAATCAGGACATCAATCTATAAGAATTGCCAAAAAGCGAGACGCAAAGCTGAGATGACTCATCATAATCCGTGTCAAAGTTATGACTGAATCTGTGGGTCACGTATCAGCTTATTAGTCATCTCCCTGGGTCATCGAGTGTGGTCCACGATGATACCGACTCAGATGATGACGATGATGATGTTTTCTTCTTAACCTTAGATAACGGCATCTTAATTTTTTTTTCTCGTTGAACATTATCCAATGAAAACGGATGTTATTTGGTAGTATTTATTAGCCTTAAAAATCTATAACCAAACATAAAATTTCAATAACTATACAACCAACAGAAAAACTGCACACACACACACACACACACACACACACACACACACACACACATATATATATATATATATATTGGTATTATTCGGTCCAGTTAAACCGGAGTTGGGAGTAATTCCATCAGGACAAAAAATATCATTCAATAGTGAACATTTAAATTTTTATGGTAAAGAGCTTAATGTAATATATATATATATATATATATATTGGCAGCATTTATTCATTAATACAAATTTCGTTAAATATAATAGACATTTTCTGTCTACATATTTTCTTGTTGATCATTTCATATTGCCGTATTGATTTTATAGTATTCGGTGGGAATTGATTGATATATTTTCCATTATTGTTTATTTCCCAAGTGCTTTCTGCCCGACTTTGGGCCATCATCAGGGGAGAATGTATTGCAAAAGGGATTTAACTTTTGCATATACATTACTGCTTTGTAAAAAGAAGAGCACCTGGGCCGTTGCAGTGTGTAGCGTTTATTTTTAAAATTGTTCAATAAATAGTGTCAGTATGGGTTTAGTCAATTGTTAACAGCTACGTATACATTTTTAGTTGCACTTGGTTGATTAGTTGGTTTTACGACATGCCAGTCTGTTATGACCGATTATTAATAAATAACTCAACACGGAGATATGAGTGCCACACAAATGTATCCAAGTCTCTGAGGAGGGTTTCCTTGGTTCAACGTACCCGAAGACAGGCAATGTGCTTACTACAGCTGCTGGTGCTCTCCGTTTTCGCTCTGCCTGCTTAGTTTTTGATTAACCTTTGGGTGAGTCCATTATTCTGATCATAGGTGAGTCACCTACAACACAATCCTTTTTAGTTGTATGTGTCTTTGCATAATTGATACATAAAGATCAATTAATTGTATTTTGAATTTTCTTTTTATATTCTTCTAATGTTATCAACAACTTACTGAATTTCTTTTGTTTTCTTTTCTCATATTTCAGATCGTATTACGATTAGCGTGGAATCAAAAGGACCTCAAGCCTACCTTTTAAAATTAGAAATCAAAGACGTTGCAAACGGAGACGCAGGGAATTACAAAGTTATAGCGAAAAATGAACTTGGAGAGAGCAATGCCACAATAAAATTGAATTTTGACAGTAAGTGTTGCTAACTGCGAAACTAACTCTCCTTCACTTTTTCCTCTACGGAACATTTTGGTATGGTAGCCTTGACCCGTTATCCATTCTTTCTTTTAGAGTTGACCCAATACCAATCATTCCTCTGTTTAGAATTGTTTATTTATTCGATCGTTTTGGCATTTTTCACTTAGTTTAATTTATTTATTTCTTCATTTATTTGCTTGTGATGAAACATTGCTATCTTTTTTTTTAAAAAAATGTTTATTTTCAATAAAGTTTTTGTTTTGATTTTAAAGTTAAAAAAGAAAAACAAACCTAATCTCGACCTATTTAAGTCCAGTTTAATTGAGTGTAAAATAAAAGTGCATAGAAATAAGTGAAACAAAAAAAAAATGACGGAAAAAAAAATCAAAGTCATGGGGAAATATAATATTTAAAATTTTGTTTAAAAGATGTTGCAATAAATAAATAGGAAATTAGAAACGCACAGAATTCTTCAAACTGTTTCAAAAATCGTAATTTTAGTTGATGATCAGAAAACCTCCATTAGCGTTTATTTATAGAGTATAATTGCCATTGATA
>CAUZXS010005564.1:57500-70000 GCA_963585895.1 Sepioteuthis lessoniana | reverse complement strand
ATGACACACATAAACTCCTATGGGACTTTAACATTCAAACGGATCACCAAATCCCAGCCAGAAGACCAGACCTTATAATAATTAATAAAAAAAAAGAGAATTTGCAAAATTGTCGACTTTGCTGTCCCGGCTGACCACAGAATAAAACTGAAAGAATGTGAAAAGAAGGATAAGTACCTCGACTTTGTTAGAGAATTGAAAAAGCTGTGGAAGATGAAAGTGACGATTGTACCGATTGTGATTGGTATTTTAGGCACAATAACTAAAGGATTATTAAAAGGCCTGGAGGACTTGGAAGTTGGCGGACGGGTAGAGACTATTCAAATGACAGCAGTACTGAGAAGAGACTTGGAGACTTGAGGAGACTTGCAGTCACTCAAACTCCAGTGAAAAACCATCAACTAATACTGATGTGAAAAAATCCAAAGGAGTAAATAATAATGATAATATATCTCGTAATGTATGTCATTATTTGTTGATGAGTAGCTGAATTTTGTTCGGCTGTTATTTCAAATGAAAGAATGACAAATGGGATGTATTTTGAGTAGTGTCGTTTCGTCTTATTTTCAAGTTATTTTTCCACCATACATTGAAATTCTCTTTCCTCTTGATCTGCTTTGGTGTCTTCACACCAACTTGTCCACTCGTTTGTTTGTTGTTTTTTTTAACCCCTTTTTCGTTTTTGTCAGTTTTGTTGTTTGTCATTTGTGTGTTCTAGGTTCAGCAGCGGACGCCTCTAAAGGCAAGCCCATGTTCACCAGCAAACCCGCTATACGACAGGCGGGCGATAAACTTATCATAGAATGTAAGCTGACCGGCGAACCTATGCCAGAGATTATTTGGCAACTGAACAACACAACCATCACCGAGAGTGAGAGGATCAAAATGTTTCTCAAATCAGTGGGCAAAAGCCATACTATATCGTTAGAGATTAGTAAGATAGGGCTCTCTGACGGTGGCTTGTATAAAGCCATCGCTAAAAACGCCGCTGGGGAGTCAACGGCCACCATCAACCTTAACTTTGAAGGTAAGTTACGGGACAAATACGACACAACGCTAAAGAAATCTAACAAAATGCAAACCAGATGGCACAGGAATTGAACTGCTGACATCCACCCTCTACCTTCCGACATTTAATTCTAACTATATCACGAAGTTAAATTTTCCTGACATTTGACGTGGAGACGCTCAGAAAATTAGGTTTCAAAATATCTGATGAAAAATCTATCTCTAAAAAAATCAACAAAATAAAAACAATTAAAAAACAGCAATCTGACTATATGCCCATTCGTATTTAGAGGCGCCCTTAACGTAACGCTTACGAGATAGAATGGATGATCTGAGTTCAAATCCTGAATGAGGCTGATTGCGTTTTATTTCGCACTATTGCCCTTGGGAAAAGAATAATTTCATCTGTTCTACCTCGACCCCAGCTGTAGTAGAGGAAACTCGTTTTTTATTCTTGGTAAGGCAACTAATCTAGGAGAAAGAAAACTTTGAATTATAGCCAGTTTTTACTATGCTTAAAAATGATTTTTTCCGAGTAAATAGCTGGAGCAACAAGGTTATTTAGCTTTGATAAGGCAACCAATCTTAGAGAAGGAAAAAATTGAATTTAGATAAACTTTAATCCGTTTAAAAATTAACCTTTCTTCAGTTATAGGTAGATAGAGAGACACGCTGGGTTATTTAGCCTTAGTAAGGCAACCAGTCTAGGAGAAGAACAGCTCTGAATTCCTACTATCATTACTCCGTTTAAAAATTGACCCTATGTCACACTCTGCCGGTGACGAAGAAGTTGGGTTAATACACGTATACAGATAATTAGATTTGGCCCAAAGTCATAAATAACAATAGCCTGGGAAAAGGGTCAAATAAATATATTCGAAAATTTAAAGCAGTGGAAATTAATATATAAAACCATAATTGCGTTGAACTAAATGATTATAAACAAATGAAAGCGAAGTTTTAAAAATTTGTCATGGAATATTGGAAATATAATCCTGATTGTAATCCAGCATGTAGATTTGAATCAAATTTCAGCATTGAATACGGAGTTGATATGCCATTAAATAAATACGCAAAACCAAACCGAATCTAACAATTATAATTATAAATGTTGCACGGCGACACGAGTTCAAATCCTCGACGAGACTGATTGCATTTCACATAGCACTAATACCATTGGGAAAGGTATGAATCCAATTATTCTCCCTCCAGCTATGGGTAAATATAAGGACAGACTGGGTTCTTCAGCCTTGGTGAGGCAACTAGTCTAGGAGTAGGAAAACTCTGAATTCAAACCTGTTAAACTCCGCTTAAAAATTGACCTTGTGTCATATCCTACCCGAGCGGAGGGGTTGGTAAATAGGATAATTATAAATGTTGCTGTATTATTTAGGATATGATTAAAGTTTATTCGTATAACAAGAGTATCTTATATTCGTATTGGAGTTAGCAAGGTAATCTTCAAAATCATTATTAGTGTGTTCAGTCGTCATTCACTATACGCATGGCCTTATATCAAACTATGCTTTAAAAATAATAAGAAGATAAGTGACTATTTATAGATATATGTATATATATATATTGACAAAAGACGATATTTTCTTTTGCCTTTTTTTTTTCTAACACCGAACTGTCAACGAGTGCCAGACATAACCAACACTCCCTGTGTGGTCCACAGTAATATAATCGACCTCTATGATTGCAATTTGTCTTATATCACTGGAGACTAACAAAAACATCCGGAACTTAGGATTCATGTGTAAACAGAATCATTACAGGCATATTTTAATCATGAGAATTTAAAACTATACTTTACTATACGTATTACCTCTTTCCTAAACCTATTCGACGCTCTATTAAACGCTTCTTCCAGATAAAGATTATATATATATCGATGTGTGTGTGTGTGTGTGTGTGCATGCGTGTTTCTTGCATTTGTCTAAAGCATAGAAAATCTTTAAAAAGTGTTCTAAAATCTTTTCTCCTAAGACATAAAGTCGAAACTAGTAGATAATAATAATAATAATAATAATAATAATAATAGTAGTAGTAGTAGTAGTAGTAGTAGTAATAATAATAATAATAATAATAATAATGATAATAATAATAATAATAATAATAAGAAGAAGAAGAAGAAGAAGAAGAAGAAAATATTTATAAGGAATCATTCTTTTTTGTCTTAATATTTTTGCTCATCCTTTACATATATATATATATATATATATATATTGAGAGAGAGAGAGAGAGAGAGAGAGAGAGAGAGAGAGAGAGAGTGAGAAAGAATGGTTAGAAATCGAATTTCGATACTGAATATGTGTTTAAATTTAGACAAGATTAAACTTAGAGATAGTGCACATGAAATACACCGACTGGTACAATATACAGATAAATACATGCATATGTTACAAAATAAAGTGTGTATGGAATATAGAATAATTTTAAAACTTTTTAAAAATCTTATTAGTCCAATTTTTGAAAAAAAAACAACAATAAATCTAAATACTATGACATAGAGATTTTCGAACAAACCTAAAATGAAGACAAAACGAAATGCACAATTCAAAATACAAATTATTTTATTATCAACCCCCCAAAATACAGGCATATATGCGAAGTAAAATAGTCTTAGCGATAAATATAAAAAAGCCAAAAAAATTTCAGAAATAATTGGATTTTATGGCCTCCATCAAGCTTGATTATGCTATATGGGGCGTTTTTGAACCCCGCCCCAAAAAAAACCCCAACAAAAAACAAAAAAAAAAACAAACAAAAAAACAAAAACAAATGCAACTTCCCATTCAAATATTAGTTCGCTTAAGACTGCTACTGAGAAGGAATGGAATAAAATGTCTGAAGAATTTATTTTGAAGGCATGCAAAACCTTTCAAAGGCGTGTTGACACAATAATTGAAAAAAAAAAAAGAAAAAAAAAAGGACGGCCATATTGCGTAAAATTACTGTTTTGTGTCTAGCTTCTTATTTTGTTCATTTTTAAAAATCAAAATTAATCTTGTTTTATAAAAGAGTCGTTTATCATACTAGAATATTCCGAATTTTGCTTCTGCACCCTGTAATAATATATATGATTGTATATCATGTTATTATTATTATTATCTAATTACTTATATAGAAAATCATAATCATATAATAAAGATATAATTATAATTAAAATTTACTTCTAAAACCGTTTAAATCAGTAAAATGGTGTTTTATGTAGAAAAATGCAGAACAAAATCAAAGTATTTGAAATATTTCAACTCCCCCCACCAAAGAAAAACAAACTCAACCTGGGTGAAAACTTAAACTTTCACGGACTTCAGGCATATCGATCCTCTTAGCTAACGTTAGGATATACCGTGGAAATCTTGAGTTTTTATTCTCTTATTTTTGAATTCTACACTTAAAGTATATCGTGATCTCTTCATGCATGTTCGTGCGCAGGGTACGGTAAAAATGATTTTAGAGTTAAAATCTAATCATTGTTATATTATATATATATATATCTGTCTCTCTTTCTGTATATATATTTATACATATTGTCATCTACAGACAGAACTGTTTCGTTCTATCAGAACTCATCAGTGTGGCTAGACATAGTAGATTCCCGTAGCTGGGATTGAAACCCGGTGGACTCAAACGCCAATCCAAGACTCTACATCTCAGCCATGAGAAAACCAGCAGCAGCAGCGAATTAAATTTTAAACAGTTATGAATCACTATTACTATTGTTTACATACATCCGCTTAACGGCTACCGAGAGCTCAATTCAAATGAAGAGCCTTGTTCATGCGCTAATGGCAACGCGATTACTTCATTCGCAAGAGAGCTCAACCCTACGGGGGTAGGGGAGCATATACATATTGTCATATACATATATATATATATATATATATATATATACAGACAAAAAATATATATTTATATGAGTGTGTGTGTGTGTGTGTGTACAATATCTTACTCTCTTACTTCCCATATACAAACTGATTTTACTCAAGTCTTCTATTAAAATGTTACTCAAGTCATATATTAAAATGTTATTCAAGTCATATATTAAAATGTTACTCAAGTCTTATATTAAAATGTTACTCAAGTCTTATATTAAAATGTTACTCAAGTCTTATATTAAAGTGTTACTCAAGTCATATATTAAAATGTTACTCAAGTCTTATATTAAAGTGTTACTCAAGTCTTATATTAAAGTGTTACTCAAGTCATATATTAAAATGTTACTCAAGTCATATATTAAAATGTTACTCAAGTCTTATATTAAAATGTTACTCAAGTCTTATATTAAAGTGTTACTCAAATCTTATATTAAAGTGTTACTCAAGTCTTACATTAAAGTGTTATCAATGAATTCAAATAGGATGCAGAGATACTTCTCCTTTCCTCGCTTTTTCAACTAGAAAAGTCATAAATGTATTTCCTGTCTTACTAATGGATAATATTCGACAATGTGTGCTACCCATAGTGACGACTCTAACAATACCCAAGTCAATGCCTTTGTATCAAGTGAAGCCATACATGCTCCTTCCCTTGCACGAACGCATGTTGACGGTAGAATTCAGATCAAGAACCTTTTCAGATACATGGTCTACATTTAAAGCTTTTTAAGAATAAAGCTAACTTCTTTTCGTAGAAGATCGTACAAACCGCGTTTTATTTGTGTACAAGAATATCAAAGTTATAAAATGATTTTATCTTTTAGCCTTTAAGAAAATCTTTCTTGGTTCTCTTTAGCGATATGGATGAATAGGCCAGATTATTGCAAAAGAATCGAAGGGAATATCTCAAAAGAAAAAAAAAAGTGTAGGTAACGAAATATTTAAACTGTGACTGCAAGCACAAATCTCAAGGCGAAATTCTTAGGAACAATAACGAACAGTTTATATTTGTGTATTATTCGATTTCCCGTTATTATGTGATTCCACAAATTTTATTTCTGAAAGATTATTTCATTATATATCCCTTGTATCATGCGGGTTCCATTTTCGGAAGGTTAGATTAAGGTTAATATGTGTTTGTGGAAATATATTTTCTTTTCAACTTTCTTGGCCTTCTGTAATGTTTTGAAATGATTTTAACCTTATAATTGGATGATAAGAAAATAGAATAGCCAATCATATAATGGGATCCGTAAGCAAAATAATATTTATTATAATATTATCTATATTTTATCTGAAACTGGATTATTTGTAGACTTTTGCTGCTGGAAATTGCAGGCGTACCAGTTGGCCTAGGCACAACCTTAGCCAACTATTTAAACACCCAAAGTTTGTATCGCACGTATATTGTGACACTCTAATATTGGTATAAAATACAAGTCACATGATACACGTGAAAAATCACACGATACACGTGTATATACAGTAAGAAATAGGTACACGCGCGTTTTCACCAAATAAGAATTTATATTGTAATATTTTTCAAAACGTTTCAATGTGTTTATTCGCCAAATGTTCGTGTAGAAAATATAATGTCTTTTGTCCCAACTAAGTGTCATCCATAGTGCTACGTTCTATGTTTTTTTAAAATATATATGTATTATTCGATATTCTTTTCGTTGTCTCTATGTGAATATGTGTGCTTCACATATCGGCCGCAACACTGACAACGGTGCACAAAGTTGCGTGTGTTGCGAAGAGGGCTGGTTCCCTTTGGCGCCGTAGTTAGCAACCAGAGTCGGAAGCCAAAAAGCAAAAACTTTTTTATTATGAGTTGCAACGATTCTAGAAGTTGCACAACACCCCCGGAAAAAAAAAGGGTTGCTAACGCTGACGCTGTTGCGATGTGCCTTGAAATCGCAGGGTTAAGTTAACAACTGCTGATGTGGGTGTTTGCAACGTCATTTAATATTTCGATGTTTGGTTGCTAATTCCTGCGTGGTAGCGTGATGCTTATCTGTAAAAAATTGATGATCGCAACCACATTATGATTATTATGTATTGTTCTTGCTTTTTTTTCTTTAAAAAGTTGATGCTAATCGTATTTTTGTTCCTTTGCAGGAACAATTTTAATTATTTTCAAATTACAATAATATATTCTTTTCTTTCACTCCTGCTGTACATCACATATATAAAAGTATAAACTGAGCATAATACATATATATATATATATATATATATATATATAGGTAGGTATATATATATATAAATAATACATATATATATAATACATATTACACATATATATGTAATACATATATATAATACATATAATATATATAATATATACATATAATAATAACGTAATAATATAAAAATAATATAATGATAATAATGTTAATAATAATAATATATACATATGATACATGAAATACACACACGCACACACACACACACACACATATATATATATATATATATATATATATATATATATATATATATATATATATATATATAATACACACATATATATAATATGTATAATATATAATACATATATAAAATGGAAGATATAAATTTTCAAGCTTGGTGATCCTGTTTTCATTAATTTTAGTTTTAAATAATGCATCGTCAATCATTATCTATATATTACTTAAATTCTCATTATATATATATATATAAAGTACCATGCAGAATAAAAACAGCACCCCACGTTGACATTAAAGCAATGCACTTAATATGAAGCAATGCACTTAAAATGCTTCTGAAAGAATAAACGAATTTCCAGAACAATTGCCAAAAGAATGATAATTTTGAGTCTTCTGTATTTGGGCTGATTATCGCCTTTTAATTATTCAAATTCTCGATATATCAGAAATCACTATTAAATGCTAATTAGAATCCTTCACTCGTTCTTAAAGTGAAACCCCAGAGTCCTAATGGATCAGTGTTACAAGGGGAACCCAACTGATTCGAGAAAGTCTTGTAATAATCATTAATTCTGACAAGCATATTTTTTCTTTAATTTTTCCGTTGCTTTTTAACTAAACTTAGTGGAATCAGTTGTTTTTTTCAGTCAATTTGGAACAAACTGAATCATAAATAATTATGGATTAGCTCTCAGTAAGACTTAAACTTAAGCCTGCCATTTGAACCTCTGAAAACCACGGGCTCATTTCAAGCTCATTCGGTAAAGCAGACGCGTAGTTTCATTTAAGCCAAAGGGGACCTAAGTTCGAGTTTCATTGTGAGCTTGTCTTTTGTTATTTCTAATTGGCGCTCATTTCTTTTAAAAGACAAACTGAATGAGTTGCGTAAAAAAATCAACTAAAAAGATGAAAAAAGAATCAAAATTTTAAGTAATGATTCGGGATTAAATTAATAGAACAATCGAACTTAAACACACAAAAAGAGATAAAATTATCGAGATTGAAGCTTTGCATTTTTAGAATTTTTAAATCTAAATTTGAAACGATGATATTTGAATGACTTATCTAATAAAAAGATTATATCGAAATATATGGACAGCTGTTTAGATATTTAGATAAGACAGAACTAATTAAAAAAAAATGAAGCCAGTACATAACTTTGATGTCAATAATTCATTCGAAACACAGGATTTTGCAAGTGCAACTGTATAAGCAATAGACATAACTATATAAGTCTTTGACTTGTTTCCTTAACCAAAAGTTCATCTCATGAATAAGACGTTAAAAGAAATATGTTTGCATCGCTTCACATCATATTAAAAGAATTTCAGAAGAGCTTCGACAAATGAAAAGCTCAAAGGAATAAATGTGTTGAATGTCAAAGTGAGCACCTATCTCGATACTTTTGAAGTGCGTTATAATTTGATGCAAAATCGCTATTATTCAAATTTAGATAATTATAACTCAGCTTCTACATGAGAAACTTGAACCCTTATCATTTGATGCTAGGATTCTTTAACATTCAACATTGATAATATTCCCTGTTACAAATTAAAATTAAATTTAAATGTTTTATTCTATATTTGATGTACAGCAGATTAAGCTCAAGACACAGCAAAGCGAGATATGTTCGATGTGCATATAAAGATATTTTTTAAAATTTAAATGTTAAAAGTCGTAGATAATAAATCACCAAATTTGCACTATCGAACGCGTTACTGAGAATCCCAACGCGTCGAATAACAAATTCGCGCATTGGCAAATCCAGGATTTCAAATGAAAAGCAAAAAACAATGTACAACGCTTGCCATTGGGGGAGATCGCGTCATTCAGCATTGCTAACATTCACACTGACAATTAGAACTCTTCAGTATTAAAGTTAGCAATGTGCCAATCCGGCCACTCACTGTCGGGCGTTTGTAGTTATAAGACGTTTTTCTTTTCTGGTTGTTGGATATTTCATGATATAAAAAAATTGAATTCAGTAATAAAACAGTTTTGTTTAAGTACCTATTTTGTATTTTATTAAGATTTAGTACATCGCAGCTTACCAAGAATTACCAATAATGTCATGGTTATTACTATAAACCATTGTTATTACAAATCTATAGTTCTAATAATTGTAATAATTACGATATTATTGATAATGCTAATCTATTTATTCATATTGGTTTTGCAGTGATAATACCAACAATAATAATTTCGATATAATTAATATTGTTGATATTTTAAGGACACGCTTATTTTATTAACTGTGGGAACGATAAAATATGAATATTTTGTGTTCATATACCTATCTGTTCATATATATATATATATATATATATATATATATATATATATATATATATATATGTCTGTATGTAATCACTATCCTGGCTATTTATTTTCTAATGATAATAATGAGAATAATTGTAATATTTTCAAGTATCAACTTATTATTATTTCAATGAATCTAACGCGTTAATTATATTTGTGCTTTTGCAGGTAAAGACAGGTAAAAGATTTATAAATATTTGTTTGCAAAATTAGTCGAAGATAATATTATTAATGTTGTCTTGGTATCTAATCTTAAAGAACTGAAAATATTTCTAAAATTATGAATACTTTTGTTTATTAAACAGTGATATATTCATGTCTATATAAATGTGTTTGAGCGTTCTAATTTTCAATTTGAAGGTGCTAATTAAACGCTTTTTCCTCCTTTTTTTGTTTTTTTGTGTTTTTTGCAATTATTTTTTTTTATTGATTAAATGAAATATTAAACACCAATGTTTAAAAAGATATACAAGCAGTAAAGGTTGTAATATTTGTAATGTTTCTATATATTCTTTAAACCAAATCGTTGTATGTGAATATAATTTAGACAAAATATCTATCTTGAAATAAAACGAATAACTTTAAATATACGTAACATTCAAAAGTAAATGTACGAAGGGAAAGGAATTCCGTCTATTTCCACAGTAGCTATGACAGGTACAGGAAGGACAATAATCCCCTTCGAAAACTGACCCCGACGAATCCTTCCAGTGGTAGAGGGCTTGGGTAAATCCATATTGCCTCCAATAATATTATGTTGTCTTGTAACTTCAAGAAAATATTGTGTACGTAGTTCATATTTCATCGGCTTGTAGCTAGTGCTGAAAAGCATGATCAACAACTTCATTGAGCTGGCGTCTACAGTTCGGTCTTTGTAAACGTTCAGCAATCATCAATGAATATCAGTCAATATTATTCAATGACACACCTCTGATTTCCTGTCAGATGGCATAGGTAAGAAAATTCAACCTCTTCAACCATACCACCAACGTTTACCTTCGTGGTTTGTTACACAAAAAACGGGCTATATTCAAAAGTGTTGTTTTGCTGCCTGTATTTGTTACAGTTTCTGTGATAATGAATATGAGACTTTACTTTCGGAGTTCCTTTCTTATTATTTTCGTTTTGTTTTTGACTTTAGATATAAATGGCTGTTTCTGGTTAAGCATTTCCAGTGGAAATTATTGAATTTATGTTTGTCAAACTCTAGCAGAGATATGGTTTATTAACTTTTAAACTTAAAAAAAAATTTTTTTAAATTAAATTTAACAATTTTTATGTCCAAATATACACCTCTAATATTTTTCTTCTAACCTTTTTTTCCTGCCTCTTCTTCTTGACATCCAGGCAAAAAGACGTAAGTATAAACTTCCTCTTATAGATTTTTTGAAAAACTTGGTATGTCAACCAGTCTAGGAGAAGGAAAATTGAATTAAAACCTGAAAAACTCCGCTTAAAACTTTCGGGGCTAATTTAGCACAGAAGCCATTACTCCTTGCACACACACACACACACACACACACACACACACACACACACACACACACACACCCCAAATAAAACAACCCCCCAAAACAATAAATTCAATCAGTAAATGAAATAAAATAAATTTTATCATTTTGTCACCCCCGGATCTTTAAATTTTTGACTAAAAATTACTGAAAATGTGAAATGTTTCAATAGATTATTCAACAATCTGGTTATCAGTACAGTTGCTAGGCAACCGTGATATAAAAATGGATATTCTCTGACTATAAAAGTTTTGTTGATCATCTTTAATAAGAAGTATTCATGTAATTTACGAAGATTAGCTTAGATGTGGCACATGGCCGTAAGAATAGAGTTCCCAATGGGACTCGAATTTACTCGTGTAGGTTTGGTAGGCTAAATTGTTAACCATTACACCAATCAAGGGGTCCAAAATATTCAAGTATACTCACGAATCTAGACGCATTCGTGACATAGAAGTTATCGTCGTAGGAAATGAGTATGGGAAACCGAGTTCAAATCCTGGACGAGGTTCTTTACATTTCATATAGCAACAGTGCCCTTTGGAAAGGAATGAGTCCAACTATTCTCCCTTCTGCTGCGAGGAAATAGCAAGACAAACTGTGCTCTTTAATCTTGGTTTGGCAACCGGTCTAGGAGAAGGAAACCTCTGAATTCAAACCTGTAAAACTTCGCTGAAAATGAGCTTCTGTTGGCTCCTTGCTCGTACAAAAAGTTTCCGAAATACATATACTCATCTATCAGGCAATCATGATCCCCTGCCCACGCACGCATAAAAAACAATCAAAAACAGTAAATTCAATCAATAAATATAATAAAATGCATTTTATCATACCCCCAACCCAATGCTTTAAGTTTTTGACTGAAGAATAGCATAAAATTGAACTATCTAAATACATTATTTAACTGTCAGATAATCAGTATGGATGCTAAGCAACAGTGATGTAGAAATGGGGATTTTTAAAATGGAAATATGGTACTAGTAGGTTTACTTTTAAAACCCTGCCACTGCCCCATTCATGGCCTACCCACTAGGCTCAATGCTTGTAGCTGAAAAATAGCCGAGAATGTGGAATGTTTTAATCGATTTGTTTAACAAGCTGATTGGCTGTTAGGCAATAGTGATGTAGAAATGGGGCACTTCCGACTGGAATTCATTCTGATGTTATATAGAACATTTGGTACAAATACAAATTTGACTAAAACATTATATATTAATCTTTGAGAGACGGGTTTTTCACTGAAGTTTGAGTGATAGCACTCCAGAACTCTACAAAGTATTCCCACTGATTTTAAAAGTACTGTGGTCTGGATGGTCTCGATTTTGCCTTTGAACCCATAGTTCTTC
>CAUZXS010005564.1:25000-52500 GCA_963585895.1 Sepioteuthis lessoniana | reverse complement strand
AATAATTTTTTCACGAAAAAAATATACTTTTAAAAATTTTGATTATTTTATAAAAATGCTTATTTATAAAATGCTTTTTTTATATAATAAGCTATGCAATTAAAACATTGTCTAATAATAATAACAATATTAATGATATATATATATATATATATATATATATATATATATATATATAAGATTTTTGCCAAAAATTGTATAATTTTACTTCGTGCTTCTTATAGGTGCAGAAAAGAAAGAAAACGAAAAAGTCGAAATGGAAAAACAAGAAATGGAGAAGATGGAAATGCAAAAAATCGAAATGGAGAAGATGGAAATGCAAAAAATCGAAATGGAGAAGATGGAAATGCAAAAAATCGAAATGGAAAAACAGGAAGCACTAAAGATAGAGGCTGAAAAGCTGGAAATCGAGAAACAGGCTGCTTTGAAGTTGGAGGCTGAAAAGAAAGAGGCTGCTTTGAAGCTGGAAGCTGAAAAGCAAGAAGCTGAGAAACAGGCTGCTTTGAAGTTGGAGGCTGAAAAGAAAGAGGCTGCTTTAAAGCTGGAAGCTGAAAAGCAAGAAGCTGAGAAACAGGCTGCTTTGAAGCTGGAGGCTGAAAAGAAAGAGGCTGAGAAACAAGCTGCTTTGAAGCTGGAGGCTGAAAAGAAAGAGGCTGAAAAGAAAGAAGCCGAGAAACAGGCTGCTTTGAAGCTGGAGGCTGAGAAGAAAGAAGCTGAAAAGAAAGAGGCTGAAAAGCAGGCAGCTCTGAAGAAGGAAGCCGAGAAGAAGGAAGCCGAGAAGAAGGAAGCCGAGAAGAAGGAGGCTGCGAAGAAGGAGGCCGAAAAGAAAGCTGCTGAAAAGAAAGAAGCCGAAAAGAAAGAAGCCGAAAAGAAAGAGGCTGAAAAGCAAGCTGCCTTGAAGAAAGAGGCGGAAAAGAAAGAGGCTGAAAAGAAAGAGGCTGAAAAGAAAGCAGCTGAAAAGAAAGAAGCCGAGAAAAAGGAAGCCGAGAAAAAGGAAGCCGAGAAGAAAGAGGCTGAAAAGAAAGCAGCTGAAAAGAAAGAAGCTGAAAAGAAAGAGGCTGAAAAGAAAGCAGCTGAAAAGAAAGAGCCTGAGAAGAAAGAGCCTGAAGCGAAGCCAGCTACTGCGGGTCCTAGTTTCCCAAATAAACCAAAAGTCGGCCTAGATGCAACTAAAAAGAACCTGACTATTGAGTGTGAATGCACTGCCACTTCAAGGCCTACAGTCACCTGGTATAAGGGCAATACTATGTTAAAACAAAACATTCGTTACAAAATGCGCACATCACAAGACAAAAACAATTACAAGTTCTTCATGGACATCATGGTAAGTGGCATATTTTTCTATGTTTATATGAATATCATAATTTTTTCTTCAAATTTTAAATTGTCTAGTAGTTTATATTTCTAATGAAGAAATTGAAATTAAATTAAACTTTAAAATTTTGAATTTGTTTCAGTTTAATCAAAGATTAAACGGACAGGAAATGTTGCTGGCTTATAGTAGAAGATCATACTTTTTTTTCATCATACAACGTGTGAAAGCACGTGCGATACCCAAACCTCATCAGCCGCCCACCAGGGTGATAACACAGTTTCGGTAGCTCAAGGCGGTACTGCCACTCCTGGCGCTACCAAGAGTGGCAGTACCGCTTTGATTAAACAAACAGGAAATGTTGCTGGCTTATAGTAGAAGATCGTATATACAGATCAATACTTATAAAGATTCCAATATGAGATGTGTATTAACAGAAACTCATACCTTATATTAAAACACGCGACATAACCACCCTTGACTGTTTACTCAGGTCAGTCACAGATACTATTCTAGCATAAGTATTACTACGTCCCAAGATGCCCTAATTTTTTGAAAATTTTGTTAGACTACGTTCTAAACTCAGAATGCACAGATAGTGTCAAGATCTCCATCGGCACTGTTCATCTGGGGTGGAAAGTTTATTTTCTCTTATATATATATATATATATCGTACTGTAATATTTTATGGTTATCACGAACTCAATTAATGAGCAAATAAAGGACCAAATTTTGCGGTATTATTGAATAGTGCTCAATATATATATATATATATATATATATATATATATATATATATATATATATATATATATTTATAATTCCTTTTAGTTTTTATTCTGCACGGCTGGCCAGTATTTAAAAACTTTTGATTATCAAGCGCCTTTTAAATAATTATTTATTCTCATCCACACATATATATATATATAGATGCAAATAAAAAAAAAATCGTTTAAAAAATCTGTGATGAATCTCAAGTGCTCAAATACTCACAAGCTGAGCTGTATAAAAACTAAAAAGAATCAGGACATCACATTACAACTTTAAGTCATTCCTAATAGTTTCACGTCTTCCAGAAAATAGAAAACACAGACCATATCTTCCGGGCATGACGTCATCCACACTCCAGCCCCTGTCTGGTTGTTTATTATGATAGATGATGATTGACATATCCTTTACGCACGGGCGTCAGACTGCACCATCTGACTGTGCACCAGGACTAAGAAACCCGAGTAGTTCAAAGCCTTACCAAACTAAATAATAAAATATAATTAACGAAAAATAATTCTTATAAAAAATCGTTACCGTGATTAAATAACACTTAGATGGTTTTTGAAATGGACAGTAAGTGACCAAGTAGCTGTAGGGGTGTTGCTTCCAGGATTTGCTCAAGATAGCTCATAGCATCTTGTGTCGTTCCCATCAAGCTCTTTCTTTATGCATTCTGTTAGCGTCAATGTGGTGCGTCCATACAATAGTACTGACACTACCGAGACATGCAGTACACTGTTGGAGAAGCAAGGAGGAATCCATAAGTGATTTTCTTCTATGGAAATCTACACCTGGACCTGCCAGTTGGTCGACCAATAAGAACATTTTATATCAAATCCGTGCGGACACTGGATGTTGTTCATACCACAATACAAATACAGGCGGACACTCTGTTGTTTCGGTACGAACGCGTTTATTCATTTCTTGACTTAGGTTCTTCGACACGAAGAGAGAGACACAATTCTTATTATGCTAACCATCCCCAATACACGGCGCATCTTGTGATGTTTAAGATCTCTGTCGGTAGAGATCCGAAAATCCCAACTAAATCTTCAATGGCGCAAATCCAATTCTCTGCCTCAATGGCAGAAACTCAACTTTCGTCTTCCATGGTCCAATCTCAACTCCCAACTGACTCTTTTTCAAAATCCTCAAATTCTCAGAACCATCTCTTCTGGGCATGATGTCATCCACACTCCAGTCCCATTTTTCTGTCTGGGGGTTTATTATGACAATAGTGATTGTCATATCGATTTGCGTACGAGCGTAAAACTGTATCCAATGACTATGCACCTGAATTCTTAACCCGAATAGTTCAAAGCCCGACCAAACTTAATGATAAGATATAATTAACGATAAATGATTAATATTAAAAAAATCATTCCTTAATTATACAACACTTAGAGGACCTGCTGGGAGTGATGGATAATGGAGAGAGAGAGAGAGAGAGAGAGAGAGAGAGAGAGAGAGAGTTTGCGTGTGTGTCAGGGAAATCTATGCTGTCTGTCAGCGCGACTTGATGATGATGATGATGATGATGATTTATATTAAACCTGTTATTTCTTTGTACAGGGAGTCAACAAAGATGATAACGCAGAATATAAAATCGTTGCCAAAAATGCTCAAGGTGAAGGCACTACAACCGCAACTGTCAATCTCGATGCGTAAGTAAACAATCCAATGCCAGAAATCATTTCTAAGTCTTGACTAGATTTTGCATATTCGTCTTATATTTCGTCTTAATCAATTAATGATTTTCTGAATTATACTAACGTTTCAAAATGCAACCATTCACAAGGCAACAAGAAACTAGACAAGCAGATGATGGCAGACTAAATAAAGATATAAGGCTATAAATGGTTCAACGTTATTATTGGCAAGTTGTATTTAAATACGCATATTACAAAAAAAAAAAAGGGAACAACTTATTTATATTTTTGTTTGTTTGTCATACCTCGTTAAGCATCTCCCCTTTTTACAATCAAATCAGTCTTAAATAATATTTCCACAAAACATAAAATATTGGTACAATGTACCCATTAGATTCCGTCGAGTATTTCATCCGACAGTTCCCAAAAATGTCCTCTTTATTTTGTTTCTTTAACATAATTTCTGAAATAATCCTATTCAAGCTTAAATTAAAAAAAAAAAACTATTGCTGTTTTTAATCCAATTTGGCAATTTGCATAAAAAATATATTACTCTATTTGTTTTACCCTTGAGACAAATATTCAGCTTAGAAAACAAGAAATAAGTTTCACATTCCTTAGTCTTGTTCGTATGAACAGTGATGCACTTGTAGAATTCTGTGTTTCACCAAAAATGTATCGTTACAACATCATTGAGACTGGATTCATAATTTCTTATTTTTGGTTTCTAGATCGAAACTAAATCATCTAGACATTACTCTAGTCATAATCAGTTTGTTTTATGAGTTGCTTATCTATGCTAATATTTTAATCTTAAATTTTAAATTTCATAAGAAAAAAAAGTTTCAGTGCCCGCACATCTTTTATCACTTCGCCTTTGCTGAATAAACCTCAGCTATGAGCATGTCTTCATGCTTGAAAAATGACAGTGTTGCTGCAATAGAAATAAACGGATGCACAAGTGAAGTTATATGATTCAACCTTTTCAACTACTAAATAGTGTTCCCCTGAGCACAGTGTTGCTATGTGATAAGTATTTTAGCATAGAATTATCATGAAAATTCTACTCTATAATCCTTAGAGTTGTACTCTTTGCGAAGCACCTTAGATACTGTGAGTTTATGTTCCTTTGGCTTATCGTATATATAATAATATAATAAACCTATTGCATTAAAATGGCAGTGCACAGCAGGGGGTAAGTTGGCCGTTTCGTTGGGGTTTGGATTGAGTTTTTCAAATTTGTCAAAAAATGATAAACTATACAATGGGCAGGATTTCACCCGGTATCATTTAAACAGCCTTAAATATTCGGTGGACGTAACTGCCGAAAAATTGTTAAAATAAAGATTATTTTAACAATTTTTCGGCAGTTACGTCCATCGAACGTCTTTCGATTTTCCGTGTCGAACTCGGTAGCCTACACAAAGCCTTGAACTGAACCTTTTATTTAATCCACGAAGGTTGCTAGTTCAAATTCCGTTAACCTTTACCGGGTGCAAGTATTCTTTATTATCCTACCTGTAGTTGGGATAAAACTTGTAACCCTATGATGATTTTACTTAGGAGCTCTTTCTAACCAAACGTCTTATCCACCGCACGATGTATGTATCCTGCCGGACGACTTATAGTGAATTTTTGGAACTTATAAACCTTATGTTTCCATCAACCTGTAGGATAATACTCACTACAAAGGGTGTTTTTTTTTACTTTAGCTCATATCGCAATTTAATATTTATCAGATAAACACATAACAGCACAAAAAAATTACAGCTCAATAGAATAAAAGTAAAGTTGGCGACCGTAGTCGAGGCCGACCCCAAGGCTCCCTTTTCTATAGTTACTACACCGAGGTATAGGGGAGGGTGCTACTCCTTTCCCTGGATTGCTCCACTTTACCCTTGATACGTACCATATATAGCTGAGTGCTAAGCAAGAAGGTATTAAGTACTGTTTTAAAAGTCTTTGATATGACTCGAACTGTGATTGAACCCAGGTCTCCCGGACCATTGGTGAACACTCTACCGACTGGGGCAATGAATATTGTTCTATAATATCAATCAATCATTTTCATGTTTGAAAATGGCATGAATTTTACGAACAAATTCAGAATCAAAGTTTCCGATTCTTCAAATTTGCCAATTCCCAAGTCAGGGATTCCCCTACAGGAACATCATTATAATTGATTTTCTTGAAGCAAAAGCAAGCATACAAAGAAACATTAGATTTGAATTCTATAGCTGAGAGCAAATTTTATTCTTAAACAAAACCCCAAAAGTAGGTTGAAAGAAAAAGTGATTATGGAAGAATTAAATTACTTAAATGAGACAACTAACTGGTCCTTATTTCTTGTTTTAGAATATATACCTCGGTGTTTTTATATTTTTTAATATTGTAAAATATTTCAGCGTTTTTAACCTAGCATCAAAACATTTTAGAAAACGAAAGGGATATTCTATTTTAAATTAACATATGCCTGATCTAAAAATTCATTTAAAGATTTTACCAGACATTCGATAACAAATTTGCATGCACAAATTTTACCAAAAATGTTTCAACAAAACTGTCAACTTAAAAACACCATAACTTAAAAAATGATCAAAACACAATATAAAAAATGAGTTTCACCCTAAAATTCAGGATTAAGAATATCCTTATATTCTATTAGGCTAATAATCTTTAAAAAATAGCCAATGTCTGGTATAAAGCTTACAGTGTTCTACTCATTGATGCTAAATTGTTTAACCTAAAACTCCTGTTGAAATAATTATCGGTTTGCTTGGTGGACAATTATTTTCAATACGTTAAAAAAAAAAAAAGAAATATTATTCTGGACTTTTACCAGATCACCGGAAAAAAAATTTTCTGGCAATTTCTAAAAATATATTTTTGATTTATGTTTTTGTGATTTGAACTAAAACTCAAAGCAAATTTTGATTTTTTGAAAATAAAAAAAATATTTAACATTTTGATTTCAATGTAGGATGATCCCCCATTTCCAGAACATTTATTAAAATTAAAATTTAAAAAAAGGATCCCCACCAGAAGAACATTAGAAGGCAGTAGTACGAGGTGAGATTGAAAAGTCGGGTATGGCGGACCATATATGGAAGGAAAAGGGAAACTATCTGCCCTTATGGGATGAAGTTGAAACAATTGATAGAGCTAAACATTGGAGAATTAGACGCTTTAAGGAATCAGCACATGTGTTGGGCTACAATGACCTGCTGAGTAGACTAAGTATAGAAATGAATACAATATGGGAACCGATAATTAAAAAGGTTTGATAAAAAAAATCTGAATATGAGCACAGGTAAATAAATTGTACATAATAATAGTAATCCTAGTCAAGTAAGAACATTAAACTTATAAGTTCCAAAAATTCACTCTAAACTGTCCAGCATGACGCATAGCGTAACTGTTATAAGCGTTGGATCCCTAAGCTTCTAAGGAGCCAATCATCTAGATGTTGCAGGTTCAATCATGACTGCAGGCAAGTAACAGTATAGGAATACTTAACACTTGTAATGGAATCACAACGGGAGACCCCCGTCGATTCAATAAAAAACGTAGTTCGATGTTCCATGTAGGTTCGCGAGTTCAACAAACACCTGAAGAAGGCCGGAGGACAAATCGGCCGAAACGTTGAGGAAATAACAATAAAGATGAAGACAATAGTCCGAAAACCCTTAATGATAAAAATCTCCACTAGAAGTAAGAAAAAAAGCAATAGCATAATTTTAGCTGTCTGGTCATTTGTTTTTTTTTTCAAAACTCACTGTTTCTGAAATGGGTGATAATTCTACATAGAATTAAAATGTGAAATTGACTCCATTTAAATATAGAATAAGTTTTCAAACTATAAAAAGTTCAGTGAGTTTTAGGGTGTAATTAGTTCAACCCCTGCACATATACACACAAATACCGGAGAAATTTTTCCGGGTGAATTTGAACGGGTACATGGGTAGAATGAAACAACCCCCCCAAAAAAACCCTGAAGAATAAAGTGTTTTTAAAACGTTTTCTCATGAATATTTTGTTTGCTTTTTTTGTGTTTTCAGTGGCCAAAAGGATACAAAAGAAGCCGCAAATCAATTTAAGGAAAAACCCTCAATCAAAGTAGAACTGGACCAAGGAAAAGTCACCTTCGAACAGAAAGTGGATGGCAATGAACGCCCCTCAGGCGCCGAATGGTTTTTCGGCCAGACACCTTTGAAAACTGGTGGTAGATACAACATGGAAATCACTGAGCGCCAGCAAAGTTACTTTGCAAGCATGACTATGAGTCAGGTGAGTTTAGTTATCTTCTTCACGAGAAATCGTTTTCTGTCTGTGACATCATTTAGCTCCATGTCAAAAAGATTCTCATATGCTGGATCGCAAACCTCGGTAGAATGCAGGGAAACAAAAAAGTTGATTGGGCAACTAAATCGGTTTTTGATATGGTCTTCGACAAATGACCGATTAATTGGCTGATTTTAAATGCATGTCAACCTACTTTGGGTTATTCAATGCTTAGATGTCAGGGAATCAAGTTCATTGTAAGTTCATATTTACATTTTTTGTCTTGTTGTGAGTTTTTGAAATAGTCCAATTAAATATTGATAATTTTCAAACAAATCGATTTGACAAATAAATGAAACCTTAACAGGCACTGCCACTCCGCGTCTGAGTGGACCTGGGAGTAATGGCTACCAAGGAGTTCTTCACACTCCACAATTCCCTAGAACTGGAGCCCCTGCATCAGATACAATTTAGTTAAACACCCAAGATACCCTCCTTTTGGAAGGGAGTTTTATCAGCCAGCGAATTGTAAGCCCCACAAAGTAAAATTTCCATAGAATGACTTTTAGCCCCAAATCAATAAAGCCCAGTCGGCTGGGCTTCTAGAATAAACCAACAGTATTTCTGCAGTGGAGTAAGAAACTCTAACGAGTGTCCAAGATATGACATTAAACCATCTAATGGTCAGGCTCCAGACATGTAGTTTTGGGGAATGTGGAATACCCTTTCATTGCCATTGCTTCAAGGTCCACGCTGATCCGGAGTGGTAGCACTTGATAGGGTCCAAGCTATGGTTCCAATAAAACAACACTGTGTGCCAAATAATAATTGATGTTAAGGTGTGTTATATGACAATACTTGAAACCATTTAACTGTGCAAAAAAGAATACAAACTCGTTCGAGAATGTTATCTAAAAATGTGCTTACAGTCATGTGTATGTGTAAACAGGATTTGTTATTAAATGACCGACAATGTTTGATATGCCATAAAACCAAACTAAACCAAAGAATTCTTTTATAAAGATTGCAACAACGTCGGAATAACATCATACAAAATAAACTCTAAATCTACACTAGGAGAATGTAACCCAGCTTTCAGAACGCCTAGAAAAGAACAAATCATTATACTTTGATAGTGTATTGGTCACAAAAGACTTACACGCTTCTTCATAGTCAAGCAAGAGGGACAACCACAGTGTATACTTGTAGAACATCAGTTAAAATCTTTCTCGTAGAAAAATGAGAGGTTTTAACTTTCATTAAACCATGTTTCTTCAACACAACAGTAAGGAAAGTGCTAGAGATTCGAAGACATTTGTTGTCAACGTATTTCCAACAGTAATCCCCAAGTGTCAACAATAAAATTCAAGAGGACTGATAAATATAAATTGTTATGGTTCGATCACGCTTTTTAAATCTTAGGGTCACCATGCTGAGTAACTGCCCTTTGCATTTCTCAGGACATTGTTAAGATTACTTAGTCGAGCCCATCTAAGGAATTTTTGATATGAACATACCCAATGAACACACCTTCAGTCTGTTTCGGTTTCTTTGTTTAATGGCATATCAACCTTTGTAGGTTATTCAATGCCAAAGCCATTCTCCTAGAAGAACAGTAGTGAGACTATTTAACCCATAGCTGGGAGGATAAGGGGTTCAATACCTTTTCCAAGGGTATTTGCCCGAAAGTGAACGTAATAGCGCGACTGGAGTACGAACTCGCTTACTACGATTTCGCAGTCCATCGCTTTAACCATTACACCCCCTGAATACACCTTCAGACCAAATGCTTGCTATTCATGGGGGTTAAACACCAAAAGCATCCTTTAGACACAAATGACAACGTTTTCCACCGAGTGCAATTGTGTTATTGTTATCATCATATCCTAGGGATATTAGCGCTGTGAAAAACAGAAACAGCTTTGTTCAGGATTTTGAACTCGGATAGCCGAGTCCACTTCATACGACGATAACAATAACATGTATGCATCTAACTATTCCCCCTTTAGCTATGGGTAAATACCAGGGCAGGGTGGGCTCTTTAACTTTCGTATGGCAACCGGATTGGGAGAAGGAAAGCTTTGAATTCAAACCAGTAGACATGACATGACCAGTAGACATGACAATCTAGATGAGTAGTTCTTTCAACACTAAACCAGCTTACAAGACCAGTGAAGAGCTATTAGGAATTTTTATTTAGATAAGAAAAAAAAATATTCTAACGCATTGAGTAGCAAACTCTTTCAATTTTATTTGACACCCAAGAGACTAACAGCATCGTCTATGAATAAGTAAACCCCAAACATTTTTTCATTAAAAAAAATGTTAATTTCCTTTTAAATCGAAGTTACCATACTTTCCTTATTCCAAGAGGCACAATTTCGAATATCATTAAGTATTATTTATTACAAAACACACCAACCTTTATGTCCATGTGAAAACTCTGTACCTACAAAATAAGGAAAAAACTTCGGTTATTTAGCAGATGTTATTCCGAGGAGCCAGAAAGACGGTTGAAAAAAATGTAAAATTACAAAGACCTTGACTCAAAACGCAGGGAGCTGTGAAAGATTCGGTTTAACGCTTTGATGATGGATAATTAGACACTTGAAACCGTATCAAAAACAACTGAATCGAGATTGGATTGATTTGAAATTCTATCGCCAAATATACGAAAATACACATCAATCGCTATGATGACTTTGGTCTTTTCGATGAAACCTAGTATTGCAATTGTATTTGTTAACAGGTATTAAACTCAGAAGTTCTATGTATAATTAACGAGTCATGTCTTTTTTTCTCTGTAGGTGACAACAAAAGATGCTGGTAGTTACAAGTGCGTCGTCAAAACACCATTCGGAGAGGCAGTACAGTTGATGAAATTGTCATCTACACGTAAGTAATTTGGAGGTATTAGTTATATAATGGATACCGTCTTACGAAAAGAACACGGTAACACGAGTTCAAGTCTTGGACGAGACTGTTTGCATTTCAAATAACGCTAATCACCTTTTCAAAGGGTATTAGCACGATTATTTTCCCCACCAGCAATAGGTAAATAGTTGGGAAGACTGGGATCTTCAACGTTGGTATGGCAACCGGTCTAGGAGAAGGAAAACTTTGAGTTCGTCTGTTAACCTCTGCTTAAAAGTGACCTATTGTCACATCCTACTCCCGCTAAGAGAAAGGTAAATACGAGGTGCCATCAATAAGTTTCCTGACCTTTTTTTGTACAGGCATTTAAAATTGTCGTAGACTCTTGAAAATTCAGTATGTTATTGCTATATATCTTATGAGATGACTAACCAATTTTTATGATTTCAGGTTCAGATGAATAGATTAGACGAAAATTTGAGTTTTGATTGGCCGTAGGCAGTCACATGAGATTTGAGAGATTTAGTTTGATTAGAAAGCCAACTAATTTTGGGCTTAAGAATAAATGCCCTAATAACTGGTGATGGGTGATGAAATCTTATAAATGATAGATAAAATTTTTCCTCCATCGAATCGACAAAAAGAATTCTTAAAAAATCAATAATAAAACAAAAGAAGACACCGATTGCTTTTTACGAGGATGGTCGAAAGAAAAAGAAAATGTATGTACGTGGTGCCTTCAATAAGTTTCCAGACTTTTTTGGTACAGGCATTTAAAATTGTCGTAGACTCTTGAAAATTCAGTATCCAATTGATATGCATTTTATAAAATGACTGACCAAATTTAATGATTTCAGGTTCAAATGAACAGCTACAGCAGCAATTGGAATACACCCTACTAAAGCCTGATTGTCACAGCTAGTGAATTTCAAAAATGCAATCTGGACGTGAGGAAGAACGATATGCAATAAAATTCTGTTTTAAACATGGAAAAAATGCCACAGAAAACTATGGAATGCTTCAGACTGCTTTTGGAGCATCTTGCATGAATCGAGCATCAGTTTTTGAGTGGCATAAGAGATTTAAGGAAGGCAGGGAGTCTGTGAGGGATGATGAGAGGTGAGGGAGGATTAAGGAAGTCAATACACCACAGCTGATTGGCCAAAGGGTTAGTGTTAGAGTTACTATGTTGAGGTTTTAAGGGAGTTCAGGAAGAGATTCCGTTGGAAGAGGCGAGCACTTCAAATCGGGTCAGTAGCTTTCCCACCAGGACAATGCACCAGTCCACAACACCATCCTTGTCACAGACTATGTGACCAAGATAGGCATCAAGACACTTTCTCAGCCTTCCTATAGTCCAGACCTTGCTCCCTGGGACTTTTGCTTATTCCCTAAGCTCAGAGGGTATCGTTATGAGTCAATTGAGGAGATGAAAGAGGCTGTGACGAAGGTCATTGACACGCTCACACAAGAAAACTTCGATGAGGCCTTCCAGAAGTTGTTGGAACGGTACAACAAGTGCATTGCAGCCTGAGGAGATTACTTCGAAGGGGACTAGAGTTTCATGTGTGTACTATTAATAAAAGTGCCCATACGAAAAAAGTCTGGAAACTTATTTAATGATCCTCGTCTGTATTTACCTAACGCCTCTGTTTTGGGCAGGATGTGACACAAAGTTATTTTTAAACAGATGACTTGTGATTTGAATTTAGAGTTTTCATTTTCCTAGACTGATTTTCTAACCAAAGCTAAAGAACTCAGTCTACCCTACTATCTACTCATAGCTGGAGTAACAAAATTTAATGCTAATAGTCTATGAGCAAGTTTGAAGAAACTATTCCGATTTGAAAAAAGAAATGATTATTGACTTAATTTTTTTATATGGTTTCAAGAATTTCTGTCTAATAAAATAGTTTGAGTTTAGTTATATGGTAACTCCGTTGGTTTTTGCGGTTTCATTTGCTCGCTTGAATGATTTTGATTGGTATTGAGTAAAATATTTTTCTTCTTTCATTTCTTTTATTACAGAACTGATTCCACCAAAGGTCAAGGGAGAACCACCAAAGTTCATTACGAAACTTACTTCCAAGGTAAATGATGAACAATCTATATGTAATTTAAGTATTATTGTAACCAAATAAACGCGAGTGAAGGTAAAAAGAAATGTGTATTGAAAAAGTAAAATAGAGAAAAGTCAAAACAAAATGGCAAGTAACAAGCAGATGAGAAAAGGTAAAAAAAAGAAATTAAAAAATGTTCTTTATAGAAAAGAAAATGAAATATTCTCGTTGCGCTTAAAAAATTATGGTAAAAATTATGGAATCACCACATTTACAGGATGTTCACTTAAGGTTGTTTTTTTTTTTTGGCGGGGGGAGAGCAGTAAATAAACAAATAAATGACAAAAGGAAAAATACATTTTAATTAATGATATAAATTTTAAGAATATTAGTTGTCTACATTTCTGAGACTAAGCTTGTTGATTTTAATATTAAATGATATTAAGGGTTTTAATATTAAATGATACTAAGGGTTTCCGGACTATTGTCTTCATCTTTATTGCTATTTCCACAACGTTTCGGCCGATATGTCCTCCGACCTTCTTCAGGTGTTCGTCGAACTCGCGAACCTTCGCGGAACTTCGAACTACGTCCTTTATTGAAACTACGGGGGTTGCCTGTTCTGATTCCGTTAGCCATAACCGGGTACAAGTGTTAAGTACTCCTGTATTGTTACTCGCATGCATGCAGGATTGAACCTGCAACCTCCAGATGATTATTTCCTTCGAAGCTTAGGAGGGCATATCGGCCGAAACGTTGTGGAAATAACAATAAAGATGAAGACAATAGTCCGAAAACCCTTTATGATCAAAGTTTTAAGAAATTATGTTAGGGAAATCCCCATGGCGTTGTGGCTAACTTGCTGGACTGCGACATCGTAGTAAGCGAGTTCGAACTCGAGCAACACTCTTAAGTTACCTTTTGGGCAAATACCCTTGAAAAAGATATAATCTTCTTTATCACCCCCATCCCCGAACTACGGATTAAATAGTACCACTATAGTTCATCTATAAAGATGGATTTGGCATCAAATAACCGAAGAACGTTGAGATGCCATTCAACAAAAGGAAGCCAAACCAAATTATGCTGAGGATGTCCAAAACTCCCTTGTCGCACTAAAAAATAAATCTGTTCTCTAAACAGAACTTGATCTCCATAAGTCCACGTTAACTTAGGATTAGTTTTGATCAGGGTTGCCAAATTGAAAAATGAAAACATCAGTGGCATTACTTTCTTGATTGACCTCATAATTTTAATTGTATCTGGTATCATTGAATATCCGTTTCTGTTTTATGGACGAAACCATTTCTAGACAATTTAATATTGTCTGTTTCACGACACTCTAAGGTAGCAACTTTGGGGCACTTCAGATGGTTTAATAATTAGCTAACTAGTATAACAGGCAACTAGTAAGTTCGATTCTTACCGGAAGCCCGAAACATTCACCCGTATGCCACAGATATGAAAAGCTTAGTACTTCTATATCAAGCTATAACCTTTACTTTTATTTTATCTGGGTGCACATCCCAGATATGTTAGTACAAAAAAAAAATACACGTTCAAATTTTGCTAAAAAAAACAAAAACTTGTCTTTGAAAAAAAAAATAATGATAATAAAAAAAAAAGATAAATAGATAGATAGATGAATAATAATGTTATTAAATTTTCTGTATGTAACAATAATTGTTTTTATTTCAACTCCAGACTTTTACTCTCGGGGAAGCTATGGATATCACCCTGAAAGTTTCCGGAACAGAACCAATTACAACTATTTGGTATCAGGATGGCAAAGAGATCAAATCTTCATCTTCAGTAAACATTACCTACGAACGGGGTACAGCTCGCTTCTACATGTCTAAGGTTACCCCCAAAGAAGCTGGCAATTATACCGTGGAGCTTAGAAATCCTGTTGGTTCTGTGACAGGATCAGCCAAAATGATTGTCAAAGGTGAGTGAGAATGTCTTCTAAAAAGCAACACAAATCACATATAATGTTTTCTAAAATACAACACAAATCACATATAATGTTTTCTAAAAAGCAACACAAATCACATATAATATTTTCTAAAAGGCAAAACAAATCACATATAATGTTTTTTAAATGGCAACATATATCACATATAATTTCTAAAAGGCAACACAAATCACATATAATGTTTTCTAAAAAGCAACACAAATCACATATAATTTCTAAAAGGCAACACAAATCACATATTGTGCTTTCTAAAAAGCAACATAAATCACTTATAATGTCTTCTAAAAGGCAACACAAATCACATATAATTTCTAAAAGGCAACACAAATCACATATGATGTCTTCTAAAAGGTAACATAATTATATTCATACACTATTAGAATTAAACTGGAACAATATAAAATATTTACTGCGAGTAAAAATATGGAGAGAAGCTATGCGTATTGACTTACTTTCTCTTTCTTTAATTCAATAGCAGTTGCTAATTCTGAACGTTCTGGGTATTTCTAACTTTTTTGTCTTTCACCTAATTCACTTTACGTTTGTTTGTTTTTCTGTTTGTTCTTATGGCATATCAAACTTTGTAGGTTATTTAATGCCAAACCCATTTTTATACAAATAAACAGTTCTATTTCAAACAGTTCAGTTTAGCATACGTACACAGCTTAATTGTCAAAAGCATTTCTATTTTAAGCTATTCAGTTTCGTCAAACAGTTCTAATTCAACCAATTCAGTTCAGTAAAAGTATAGTTTTTGTTTACACACAGTTAAATGTCAAAACAGTTCTATTTCAAACAATTCAGTTTAGCATAAATATACAATTTAGATTTATTTGCCCCATAAATCAGACCCTATCAGGCGCTGCCACTCCGGGTCAGAGTGGACCTGGGAGCGATGGCAATGAAGATGTACTTCGCATTGCCCAAAGCTCCATCATTACTGAAACCTCACCATCAGATTGTTGAAAGCCATATCCAGGACACTCGTTGGTGGCGTCTTACCTCTCTGCAGAGAAGCAGTCGGTGTATTCGCCAGCCCTGGCCGACTGGGCAAAGCTTGGAAGACCAAGGAGTTCATGCCTTTCCCAAGAGTATGTCAGAAAGTTAATGTAATAGCCGGACTGTCATTCGAACTCACTTACAACGAAGTCGCAGTGGAACACTTTAGCCATTAGATTACGAGAACTCTTTCTAGATTAAATATCTACAGCCTTTGTATATATATATATCTATGTATTTTATTTTTGATTACCCAGGCGTAGTAGTTTTACGCAGACAATATGTTTGTCAAACGTTTAAATTAACACTGCTTCTCTGATTAAAAAAAATCATTGCTTTTTAAAAATTTCCTTTCTTTTTTCTTTATCTGCTGCAGAGGATGAAAAGAAAAAGAAGAAGGAAGAGGAAATGAAGAGGAAAGAGGAAGAAAGGAGAAAGAATGAGGAAAAAATGAAGGCTGATCTGGAACAGAAGGAATTGCAGAGGAAGAAGGATGAAGAGAGGAAGAAGGCTGATGATGAACGCAAGCTTGAAAAGAAGAAGGAGGAGGAAGAGAAGAAGAAGAAGGAGGAGGAAGAGAAGAAGAAGAAGGAGGAAGCAGAAAGACTCAAGAAGGAGGAAGAGGAGAAGAAGAAGAAAGAGCTTGAACTGAAGAAGAAAGAAGAGGAAGAAAAGAAGGTAGGTTTGATATTAAAGAAAATTTCATAGCTATAAAGACATCTGCTAAAATATTCTGATTAAAAAAATAATTAACAGAAAATATAATAGAACTTATCTGAATAAGTAATACCTTACCAGAAAAGTATTTTTGGCGGTGATGTTGGTAGAGATTGAAACTATAGTGCTGATGATAAATTCATGTAAACTCCCTGTGATGTGTTAGATCCGCAGCCATACCACGTCTGTAAGAGCAGACCAATTTCGGTAGCATGTAAGCTTCTTTGAGATGGAGTTTCCCCTATGTTTTTTGATTTTCTTTTTCTTTTTCTGGACCCGTTTACCTACCAACCAGACTAGAGAACCCTGTCTATCGAACTATCAACCTGGAGGCCGAGGGTGTGGCGTTGGAGGGTCACGAAGAAGTTGTTGAAGACAAAGACGTGGTGAAGAAATGACAACAAATTCAGATTAGGAAAAGGAATAAATTTGCCCGCGGTCACAGAAAAATGCCACTCTCTTTATTATCCCTCCGAACCCGTTTCAAAAACAGGAAGACCTAGTATTTTCGAGTCGATGAAGGAAAAATGTATTGTTTGACAAATCGTAGCCCATGATCAATGAGAAGGAAGAAGTCACTATCCTTGTAAATTAGATCGTTATTTATTGCTCTGCCTGTAACTAACTTCTTGATATTTTTCTGAAAAATCCCAACTCTCATGTGTTACAGTTTCTCGCACCTATCGCTAGAGTTCTCATGATTGACTCTTTGTTGTTAGTCATACCCGGGCACTAAATTCCCTAGTCGTGGATGGCGGTCACTTTCATTATAAAAGATGAGAGATGGGCTTATGTCTTTTCATGGGAAATTATTCCAGTCGTGAAGATGCAGAAATTGACCCCCACCAAAAAAAAAAAACAAAAAAAAACGATTTTAATTATCTTATATCTTGGTATAAATTCAATGACAGCATTTCGAATGCTCTTACTCCTTTGTATTTAAATCTTCCTAAATGATTTACTTCCGGTTTATCTTTGCAGAAAGCCCCACCACCCAAAGGTGAGTATCGAAAACTTTTTCATATATCTAAAAACGTATTCGTTACGGAAATTAAACAAGCTCTTCATGATATATATTTAAATAACGATCAAAGAAATATAACTTAGAAATGTGTAACAGTACGTATAAACTAGACGTTTTCCAATAACCATGCTTATCATTGCGTAATCTATTTTATAAAATGGCGGACTTAATAATTACGTAAGATTAAATAATTTTCATACTACTATCTGTTTAAAAATATCGCCATGTTTTATGCAATTGATTTTTATATGTATTATTTACGTATCTATTTGCTGGTCTGTTAGATGTGTCCATATCATGAAGATAAAGTTTTTGTATGAATCATAATATAGCACAAAAAAAAAATGGCATATGATAAAATAAATATTGTTAGCGTTAATGACGATAAGATGCTCACGGAAAATAGAGCGATTTCCAGTCCAATTTACAAATCAATAATTATAGTATACTCTCACCTCTTGCATCATACTTTCTCAAGAGGAATAACTGTTAATTTCTAATTATACAATATTTCTCCAATTCATTTATCTATTTTTAATTAATTAGGATATAAATTATAAAGGTGTGTTTGCATCATCTCGTGCTATAATAGAAAAGGAGGCCGTTAATGATTTATCTATAAAGACTGTTTTGGTCAGTTTCAAGATTTCCTCGTTCCGCTGATTGCATAGTTCAGTTCTTTAAGGACCAACCTTCTATCCATAATACCGATGTTAAATCTGTATATTTCAAAAGTGCGTCTAATAGGCCAGCAAATACAGTATATACTTTCAGATGCCTTCCCTTTAATGTTGAGCCAATATATTTGTTTATGTACGTAGAAAAGGTAAAGCAGAAGAAAGATAAGTGTTTGATGGTTCGTTTATTTTCCAACACGTTTCAACTTCAATTTTTTTTCTGAATGCAAAAATAGCATACCACAACACAATGCCACAACGACAAAGTTTTTTTTCTTCAAAATATCATCATCAATAGGAAAAATAATATTAAAAGAATTCAAAATTTGCACTGAAGATTAGGCCTCCTTACTCAAACATTGAAAGCAATAAAACGTCACAAATCCGTTTCTCAAATCACAAAACGTCATTTACTTTAAAAAAAACTTCCATCGCATGACATGACGCAATTTAAACATATCAACCAGTATTATTCCGTTTTTTCTCATAGCACTATCTACAAGCCCTGATGAAAACTTCCTATTGAATCAAAATTTATCAATCGTAATTATTTCTCATTCTAAAATAATTTTGATTAAATATTTTAGCATTTAGAAAAAAAAGTCGAAACGCGTCGGAAAATAAACAAACCATCAGACATATATCTTTCTTCTGTTTTATCTTTTCTACGTATATTCAGTCGGATTCAACTCATTTCTTCTCACGTATCTGTTTATATATTTTGCCTCCATTCTGATACGTTTTTAAGAATTTATCATGCGCAGGAAAAACACTGTTGTTTCACATTTGTTTATTAATAAACTAAAAATCAAAAATGCTTACTTAAGTAAGCGTTTTTGATTTTCCCAATTCCAGCGGTCAGCTACACACAACAGACTTTGTAGTCTGTTGTTGATGCTTACAAATGTTCCCTATTCGTGTCAGAGCGTTTTTTGGGTTGTTTATATATATATATATATATATATATATATATATATATATATATATATATATATATATATATATATATATATATATATATATATATATATATATATATATATATATATATATATATATATATATATATATATATATATATATATATATATATATATATATATATATATATATATATATATATATATATATATATATATATATATATATATATACTATATATATATATATATATATATATATATATATATATATATACGACCAAATGCCGTTTCGGTGCTTTATCTTGTGAGTAAAATTGAGAGATTATTGCACATTATCACAAACAGAGATAGGTATCCTATAAACCCTCGCTATAACGAAAAAAAAAATGAATGTATTATCATTAACCCCAAAAGTTTGTTTAACCTTGTGGTCGCTTATCACATCGTAAGAATTAATATATAAAGAATATAATCATTACTGTGTGATAACAATAATTGAATCTATTTACCTGTGTAGAAACAATAGCAATATTAGTGTGCAAAAAAATTACCTCTAACTAATTTAAGAATGAAATTACCTACAACTACGTGCAAACAAACAGTTGATATTTAATGGTAACTGTTATATAGCGATACTAAACTCCGCTTAAAAACTGACCTTGTGTCATATCCTGTCCGAGCGGAAGGGTTGGTAAATATCATTATATAGCGATACTTGAACCCATTTAACTGTGAGCAAACAAATGAACTCAGGCTCGTTTAAAAACGTTATCTACAAAATCTGTTTACAAATCATATATATTTAATGTATATGAATAAACAGGTTGTCTAAATTTCTGAGACAAAGCTTGTTGATTTTTATCATTAAGGGTTTTCGGACAATTGTCTTCATCTTTATTGTTATTTCCAGAAGGTTTCGGCCGATATGTCCTCCGGCCTTCTTCAGGTGTTTGTCGAACTCGGGAACCTTTACGGAACATCGAACTACGTCCTTTATTGAATCCAGCAGGACACATAGCGTAACAGTTATAGGCATTGGTTCCCTAAGCTTTTAAGTAGACAATCATCTGGAGGTTGCAGGTTCAATCTTGACTAGAGGCGAGTAACAATACTGGAATACTTAACACTTGTACCCGGTTATGGGTAACGGAATCAGAACAGGCGACCCCTGTGGATTCAATAAAGGACGTAGTTCGAAGTTCCGTGAAGGTTCCCGAGTTCAACAAACACTTGAAGAAGGCTGGAGGACATATCGGCCGAAACGTTGTAGAAATAACAATAAAGATGAAGATAATAGTCCGAAAACCCTTAATGATAAAAATGAATAAACAGGATTTGGTATTAAATAACCAACAATAGCTAATATGTCATAAAACCCAACCTAACCCAACCCAACCAAACTTTTTTTTAAAAATCTTTTTCTGTACTTACTAATCACAAATTTTGCTAGTTAAACCTTTGCTATGACAACGTCTATCCCTTACACAACAAACTGACATAAGTTTGGATTTCATTCCTAAACAAATCTTCTAATATACGATTTTAATTCTATTAATATGTATAAAAATTACTGAGTTCCCTAAAGTGTCTTTCTAAAGTTAAGACGGACCCACTAGTTCGTTAATGCAGAAATTCCTTAAAACAAGCTTCGTTTAAGCGAGGGTTTACTGTATTGAGGTGTATCTCCTGATTGAAAGATACGAATACCAGCGCAAAAACAAAAACCAAAAAAAAAAAAAAAAAGAAAAAGAAAAAGAAAAGGTATCCACTAAAAACGAAAGTCGTCTGCTGCAGTGGTCTGCGCTTTTTTCCTCGAAAATGTTCATGCATAATGACTATGCGATTATGATGCGGTTCGCTGCTTCTTACAACGTCTCTTATTATGCTGCAGCTTGTTTCTTCATCATATCATTTCGCTCCGCAATGAAGTCGCAAACTGCTCTTGTCTTAAAAAGGTCATTGCTCGAATGTCTCAAAATGTTTCTTATCTAAGCAAATAGACGTCAACAAAGTAGCTGTGTTTTGTATTCTCAAAGTCAATTTTATGAAACTCTCAGTCCCTTTTTTTTTCAGAATCTACTCGCTAATAACAAAAAAATATTAAT
Source organism: Sepioteuthis lessoniana (assembly GCA_963585895.1). Classification (NCBI taxonomy): domain Eukaryota; kingdom Metazoa; phylum Mollusca; class Cephalopoda; order Myopsida; family Loliginidae; genus Sepioteuthis; species Sepioteuthis lessoniana. Next base: position 31,133 of record CAUZXS010005564.1, on the reverse strand, counting down.
TATAATCATATATAAAACCTGATTCAGCAAAAGGCTGTTCGCCATAGCATGATTTTTATTAGAGAAATGCATTTAAAATACTATAACTTAAAGAATAAAGTGATCCTTCGTCTAAGTAACAACTGAATCGCGCTGAACGCCGTTTTCTTTTACACTTTGAACCACAGCAGCCAGTATTTGTGCCGCAAATTAGACGCATATACGCCCAAGAACCCGGAATTTCGACCGATATTTCTACATCACTATTGCCAATAAAATGTCGCAAATTTTCAATTTTATATATAATTCTGTTTAGAAAATACATTTCCAATTGTTTAGAGTATTTTGTAACATGTTATTTAACAAGCTGAGAAGCGGCTACATAACATAAAAACATTTTGCATTTTGAGCGATTTTCCAAGCCAGGAGCCTTGAATGAGAGGTCGTGGGATACTCAGAATTCTTCGGGTTAGACACACACACACACATATATATATAGTGTAATTTGATGAAAACTCAAAAAACTTGTTTAAATCGTCATTATAAATTTATTTCGGCGGAAAATATTAGTATACTCTACGTCTCGTCAGATGACTTTTTACATGCTTTTCTCGAAGTTGCAGAACAGCAAATGTGGAATTACAGTTCGTATTCAAAGAATAAAAATAAAAAGATAAAAAATCAAAAATGAAAATAAATGAAAGAGAAATAAGAATACAAATTATTTAAATTCACAGGCGAGTGCTGAGTGGGTCAAAATGGTAGGTGTTAAAAGCATTATATATATATATATATATATAGGTATAACTGTGAAATGTCAATTTGAATCCCTCACTCGCTATCGTCTTGATATAAATTATTACTGAATATAAATTAGAAATAAAACCGTTCCTCTTAAAACAAATCCCTTTTTTTTATCCTAAAAATCACTGTCTCAAAATGCTTTCAAGAAATGCACCTCCAGTAATTCTCTTTCGTGATATTTCATTAAATAACATATTTTCCCCGTCGCTCGAAGGATATTCTTCACAGATTATTATACTCAATTTTATTCTTTTTTTTTAATACTTAAAAAATTTTTTTTTTGTACATTTGATTGCGCTTCATTGTTTATCTAAAAGAATACTTTGCGCTATACAATCTCCAGAAGTACAAAAGCTAACTCCAGAAAAAAAAAAAAAGACGCTGTTCGATTTTACTTGCGTCATTGCGCATTTCGATAGACATTATTATTATTATTATTATTATTATTATTATTATTATTATTATTATTATTATTATTGCCGATAGAGCGTATAAATTCATTTGTGCTGAGCCAAATCGCTGACGCTGAGGTATCATGGGATTGAAGATAAGCCAGATCGTTTTTGCTGCGGTACTTCTGGAGTTGCTGGCGATGCTTTTTTTTCTCCCCACCTATCTGCGTTCACCTAAATAATTTTTTTTTTTTTTTACCTACCGCTTGAAACTGGCGCCATTAATTGTTTGATATTTTTTCTTAGTATTCGCGCATTTTTTTTTTTCTGATGTTTGTTTTATGATTTCCTATTGTTCTGCAATGATTTAAATTATTTCATTTTCATTCAAAATGGAAAGATTTCTCCGTTTTTTTATTTTTATTTTATGGATTTCTTTTTCTTTAAATCTTCTTAACTATTTATTCTTCTACCTTTTCACTTCCTTTCTCGCCGATCATTCATTCCACTTTGTTTGTTCGTTTGTTTGTTTGTTTGTTTGTTTTCTATAAGAACTTGTTAAAAATATTTCTAACCTTTGTTTCACTTGCGCTATAAAACCCTACTTCACCTTGCCTTTTTTTTTTAATAAAAAATAAGATTTCAATTTCTAAAATCTTCATGCTGACTTTCACTCTCACTCTCTCTCTCTCTCTCTCTCTCTCTCTCTCTCTCTCTCTCTCTCTCTCTGTATATATATATATATATATATTAGATATATATATTTAATGCCATGGAATTTGGTTTGCGACTTCTGGGTTTCATGGATTTTTACCAAACAACAAACAGCAGGTAGTTAACAAAATGAAATGAATCGAATATATATATATTAAACAAAGGAACATTCTAATTCTTTTGTTACCACTGTATGTGTAACAGTGTTCTTGGTGCTTATAAATATTCCTAAGTTAATGAATATTCACTGCCAAAAGTTTCATGTGAAAATTCAAAATAAATAAAATCAAGGAAGAGGCAAACGAACTGAAGTTGTAAAGAGGAACGAGTACTTAAGTTCTATTATTTCAAAAAAATATAGCTGGTACATCCATCTCGCCATTTGTTGTTTTGATACATTATTGCTAGAATTTTATTAGAACAAAACACTTAAAAAGCTTTTTGAACTTAAGGTAATTTCCAATCCACATTTCAACAAATCTTATTTACCAACATGGAGAAATAACAGAAAAAGAAAAGAAGATAAAAACCTTATATGCTTTAGGACATGACTTGAAAATAGGATTTAAAAGGATAGAGGCGTTGAGTCTCTACGGTTCCAGGTGAGCATTGTTAGAAGATAGCGGTTTCAATTCCTACCCAAGCCGGCCAGAGGTTTACGTGGTCAAAAACGTGGTGCAATCGACAACAACTATGGAAGGGAGTAATTACTGGGGATACGGTTACAAGACTCAGCATTCCTATCCGAGGTCGCGGTTAATCCTCTGAAGAAGGCCACCGGTGAAATTTAGCCGAAACGTAGCGAGAGAAACAAAAAAAGAAAAAAAAAACTACCAAAATGTGGACAAAAGTCCGCAATAAAAAAATTAATTCTTAAAAACCATATATGCTTTTGGACTTAACCTGAAAATAGGATTAAAAGGACTATTTAAACGATGAATGAATTTGAAAGTAATTGTTCTTGGGACGTGAATTAAAAGAACCCAAACTGGAATTGTTTTCCCCCCAGAGACTCTACCTCGTAACACATTTCAGCAGTGAATAGCTATTGTCTTATTGTTTTAGCAATATTCATTAACTATTCAAATATTACTGTTTCTACAACAAACTTTAATTCTTTCTTTTTCTCTCTCTGATGCATTCATCTTTCTTTGTTAACTTTTAAATCTTTACCTTCCTCTGTCCCTTTATATATATATATATATATATATATATATATATATATATATATATATATATATATATATAATTATGTTCGCTGTAATGCCTTTATTTTCATTTTGTTCACTTGAACAAATGCTATGTTTTAGCTTACTGCCTGCTGTCAACTCAAAACTAACTTAGTTTGATTTTTCGAATCTTGCCACACACTAATAACATTGGTCCTAGACAAACAGTTCCACGGAACTGAATAGCAAATAGTAACAAAACCTTGCCTAATATGTTTTACAAATAACACTGATTATTTCAGCGAATAGAGAAATTGAAAAAAAAAGTTCAGAAAGCCTAAATTAAAATGCCTAAGTGGTATCAAAATCAAATCCTTTTATATTGAGGCTAGTCAAACACTATCAAATTCAGAGCCCTAACAGTCAAGAAACTGATAAAAAGCACGGAGAAAGAAAATCACAATGAAATATTAATAAAAGAATTCTAATGCAAAGTAAGGTAATTTGGTTGTAAGTCTAAAGAATATTATCTGATTTAAATAGATTTATAGTTTGCTAACAACTCAAAAAGGCGTTTATCAGTATCTTAATACCAAAACTGCTAGAATTTTAAAAAAAGTACGAATGAATTCCAATGATATTTCGTTAATAACGATAAAAGTATTTATTTTATTGAATGCTATGCTATCTGTTCTACGATGGAAAAATGTCGTTGTTTTCGGATGGATTTACCTGATAATTTATTATAATCAACAAGACATTATGATTAATTAGTTATTATGATAAACTAATTATTATGATTAACTAATTATTTAGATTAACACGTTAGTACTCGCAAAAAGAATCACGGATATGGTTGATTTTTTAAAAGAGATGATTAAAAAAGAAAGAGAATAACATTATATATATATTTTATACAGGATAAATTCCATTTACATGTTTTGTTGTTAAGATAACACGAGGCTTGCACATTTTGAATGATGCCGAACATTCCTGTTGTTATGAAAACAATGACCTTCCTCGTTACTCAATTTCGCCATCTCTTTATAATGGAACATTCTGATGGCATAGAAAAGTCTACAACACCGAATATATATATATATATATATATATATATATATATATATATATATATATATATATATATATATATATATATATGTACTTAAGTCGTGACTGCACAGATAAATAGGTCTTGAAACCTATGTATGGCACTAGACCTTGCTGTCTAGTTCAAGCCATAGCCCGGCATACGTGCCCGGACCCACATTTGGGTTCGTGAAACTGCTTGCCTCATCAGGCTCACATTGCACCAAGTGAGCCGATGAGCAGCATTGACCAGCAGGGTTCGAGTCTCGGCTCGTTCCCGACCTCCCCTCCCCTTTATCCCCACTTTAATCGGCCTTCGGGCTTTTGACCTTGTGTCAAGTCGTGTCTGGTGGGAGGCAGCGACAAATATCTGGCACTAGACCTTGCTGTCTAGTTCAAGCCATAGCACGGCATACGTGCCCGGACCCACATTTGGGTTCGTGAAACTGCTTGCCTCATCAGGCTCATATTGCACCAAGTGAGCCGATGAGCAGCATAGACCAGCAGGGTTCGAGTCTCGGCTCGTTCCCGACCTCCCCCTCCCCTTTATCCTCACTTTAATCGGCCTTCGGGCTTTTGACATTGTGTCAAGCCCTGTCTGGTGGGAGGCAGCGACAAATAAACACAGATAACTTGGTCCTCTTGCTTAAAAACACATAAAAACACACACTTATACTACGAAATACGAAACCTCGATGTGATATTTTGGAGCTCGCTACAAATATGGGAAGTTGATGTCCTGTGAATCATGCAAGTGAAGTATTTATTTTAATTGGTTATTACGTAAAAAAAAAAACATACATTTTGCATGGATAGTGCATCGCCATAGATTAAGCTGTTGAAACCCCGTGAGGGTGAAAAAAAAAACTAACTTTTCCAGATGTGATGCATACCTAATTAAAATAGCAAAAAAATGAAGAAGCAGGGAACGTAATGTGAAAATAACTGAATATAACTGCTTGACATTTCACGGCAAACTGTATGAGGGCTACATTTCTAATAATTAGCCGTGGTATTCATTAGTCTAACGAAATTCTGTACCCACGACTCGATCTAACTGCAAGCCTTGACACACACACACACACGCACACACACACACACACACACACACACACACACACACACACACACACATATATATATATATATATTGGCAGCAAGTCGTTAGCTAAATATGTTCGGTTAAAGACCACGGATTGTTTCTTTTGAAAATCTTCAAGTGAAGACGTTCGTGTCTACTCGTTATTTTTCTTATGTCAGGGTTAAGATGATGAAGTAACTATCTCATCCTAGCCCAAGCGCTTTCGACCATTTCGCCGGTCATCCTCAGGGGTTGTATTAGGCTATTTGTTGCAGTGAGTTAACAAAGCATTACAAAGACACTGACAAACTCAAATCCCCCGATATAAGAAAGATACTTATGAGTATTACAAAAATCATATTTAAAAATAACAAAAAAAAAAACGTTTACTGTATTTATTCTCCGTCCCACTACCGGAAAAGTACGGCACAAGGCCTTTTTTAAAAGTGGGTCAGGACTCAGGGCCGCAGCCCACACGCGTCCGGCAAAACCCCAAAATACTTTTGGCCACGTCGTCATCCCCAAAAAGGGTGCCCCAGAGGCCAGGAAACAAACAACAAACAATTGGTAAAACAATTGGTGAACTCGAAGAAATAACTATAAAAAACTTTTAAAAAATACTATGAATGTTATAGCATTCAATATACGTATTAACACATTAAACATATTCAATTACTAATCCTACCACCGACCCTTACAGAATAAGACGAGTTCATCTAGAAAAAAAACTCCAAATAAGTAAAAATAAAACTCACAAACAAAAAAACCTAACACAAACCCTGAGGATGACTAGCGAAATGGTAAAAAACGCTTGGGCTAGTATGGGATACATTCTTCCCCACATTGACCCTGACATCAAGATTCGAACGTCTTTACCTGAAGATTTTGAAAAGGAAACAATCCAT
>CAUZXS010005564.1:2500-20000 GCA_963585895.1 Sepioteuthis lessoniana | reverse complement strand
TATACATGCATATCAATGAAATATAAAAAAATACGCACAGAATGGAAACACAGAAACTATACTGCGACCAGTTCTTTAGAAATTAAAGTTTTCAATATGCATACAAAAGAAAAATAAAATCACACACATATATTCGGTTTTTCGGTAAAATTTAATTAATTTCCGCACAACTTTATATATATATATATATATATATATATATATATATATATATATATATATATATATATATGGAGAAATGGTAGATTCTGGTGAATCTGACAAGATGATAAATGCAAGTGGAAAAAGTGGATAAATCAAACACTCACCCACTTTTTCTGCCTATTTTATCATATATATATATATATATATATATATATATATATATATATATATATATATATGTGTGTGTGTGTGTGTGTGTTGGGTAGTATTAATGATACATTGGGAAATTTTTTGGTAAAAGATGCTTATTTTTTGACCGAACACGTTCCTCTATATTACATAGCATTTTCAACGGTAAGTGTGAAAAAGGAATGTTTGTTTTTATGTTACGTTTTTCTGGGTAACAATATAGCGTTTGTGTTTGATTTAATGTAAATGTTTGTTAATGTTATGTTCTGTGATGATCAGTGATCCAAAGTTAAAGATAAATGAAATTTTCAAGATCTTTGTACTATTGTTTCGATTAGAAAAATAACTGCTGATTCTACGTTTATCTTTATTGGGCACATGTTTTATCATTTTTACTCCCTTTTAAAAAACGACCCAAAGTATGCCCTAGTCTTATACAGAAACAAAGAAAAATATAATTTTGATCTAAAGGGAGCAAAAATTATAAAAATATATGTCCAATAAAAAGAAACGATTATCCATAGAATCGGCAGTTTTTCTTCTAACCGAAACAATAATACAAACACATGAAAAATTTCATTTATCTTCAACTTTGGTTCGGTTGATCTTCACAGAACATAAAATTAACGAACATTTACGTTTAAATGAAACACAAAGGTTAAATTGTTACCAACAACGACATAAAAACAAACATTCTTTTTTTACACCGTCGAAAATGCTATGTAATGTAGCAAAACATGTCCGGTAAAAAATAAACATCTTTTACCAAAGGTTTTTCCAATTGGTTATTAATACAACGAAACATACTATCGGAAATATATATTTCCATATTTTACACACACACACACACACACACACACACATATATATATATATCTACATATTATATAAATATATATATGAAATACTGGACATTTACATAATAGTTAGTATGTTGCCAATGGCCTGGGAGACCTGGATTCACTCCCAGGTCGAGTCGCACCAAAGATTCCAAAAATGGTACTTGATACCTCCTTGCTTAACTCTCAGCATTATAAGGTAGGGATCAAGGTTAAAGTGGGTCAATCCTGGGAAAGGAGTAATGCCCCCCCTACACCTTGGTGTACTAGCTATCAAAAAAGGAGCCTTCGTTTCACCCTCGACTACGGTCTCTCTATATATATATACAAAAGGAAAATCATAAAATCTCATACTATAATTATCAAAGGATTTCTGATCTATCATAGAAAATGGAACTCTTCTAAATGCTTTTAGGGGGTGAATTTTGCTGAGTAAAACATCTATGGGATGAGTCTGCGTTTGTGTCTTTTGTCTATTTTAAAACACCATTATGCCCGCATGCTGTTGCGTCTGCTCAAAACAATGTGTCTTTGCCCTGCTGTCACAGCTCCCGAACCGGAGAAGAAAGAAGAAGCGCCAGCGCCCGCGCCCATTGTGGTCCCTACGGTCAATGAACCCATCGAAGACGATGAAGCAGGTAACAAACAAAAATCACCATCTCCCTCACCCCAAACTCCTGCCTCAAACAAAGAAATGCCAAAAAAGAGTAAGTCTCCACAGCCATACCGGAAGCAGCCTACTACTATTTTCGAACATGAGGAAGGTAGGTATTGCGCATGGAACGGAAACGACAACGGTCTACTGATAATGCGCATGCGCGTTTGTGATGGCGTTCTGAGATCCTTGAAAACAGGTATAAATTATGAAAGCAGTATATGAATAAATTAGGTTGGCGGTGTATGTACGGATATAAAATTAACACAAATTATTTATTAGGAAATTTAAAAAAAATGAATAAAACTTATTCTTGAAATATTTTTAGCAAAGTTTGAATCCCATTAATTATTGTAATGTATTAGATTATTCAACTGTGTAAGAACCCCTTGCGTATAAAGCAATGGGGTCCGCTGACAATTTTCAAGGTAGGTGGGGTTATAAGAATAGATTTGGAATATGTTTCTTGCTGATTTATTTCTACAGATATTCCATTCATGGAAAAGTTGCTGTGTTTGTAGAGTAAGTAGATGATACTTCGCCTTTGGTAGAAAAGTATGAACATTTGAAAATCACAAGATCTTTTGTCTCTACCGTCTCAGCGAAAGCCAAGATCCAGATTTCCAGTTTTCATATAAATCTAATAATAGATTTATAAAAAAAAATGAATTATAGGAAATCTTAATTGCATGCTAAATCTATGAGAATATACACGTATCATCATTATAATTATCAAGACGTACCAACAGCATGGACTCCCTTGACTCTCTCCTGGTCATCCGCCCCAGGACTCTTGTGCAGTTCCATCAAGCTTCTTCTCTAAGCTTTTTGTTAGAGTCCAAATGATACAACCGTTGTAAAGACTTAGCTACAACTTGGGAGAATTTCAGTTTTAACAGTGATAGGATTTCTTCCAAGCTGGGGCTGTGTCAGTTATATTTTTTGGATGCATCAAAGATGGGCTGACAAAACGTAAAGAGGAAAAGACAGATGGGAACAATACAGGAATGTTACGTACTGTTTCGAACAAATCCCGAAGCAACACCCCGACAAAACAGCATTTGTACAGCTAACTATCTCCCATCTCAAAAACTATCCAGGTAAGAGGAACAAGACTTGCGGATGAGTCGGAACGAACTCATAAGCGACGTTTTCTTATGGGCTCCTACACATGGACGCGCCTGGGTGGGCCGATCAGAAAGGACTTACACACATCAGCTCAGTGCAGACACTGGTGACAGCCGAGAGGATCTGCCAAGCGCGATGGAAAAGAGAGAGAGAGAGAGAAAGAGAGAGAGAGAGAGAGAGAGAGAGAGTCAAGGAACTCCGTGTTGTCAGGGCCACTCGATGATATATATATATATAGATTATAGAGATATATAGATTATAGAGGTATAAAGATTAGATATTAGAGAGATATAGAGATTAATTATGTATCTTTGAGCTTTTCATTCATTATGCTTACAATATAATTTAACCATTAATCTCTTCTAGTCATATTTCCATTTATTAAGTTATTTCCTGTTTTGACCGTTTGCGTAGCACAGCAAATATACTCAGGCATGAACCTAAAACTTCATTGTAAAAGATTATTGTATGAAAATAACTCTGCACCAGAGAATGTTAATGAAATTTTGTATCGATATTTTTTTATCAAGGATTAATTAGAAATAACTATTCATCTCCAAGCAAAGAAAGAAAAGAAAAAAAAGGTATTATTCGACGGCACGCACGCACGCACGCACGCACGCGCGCGCTGACGCTGTGGCTGTGGCTGCTTTAACGTTTTGTTTTGGCAAAATCCGATTTCGATGAAACCGAATTCTCAAAAAAAAAAAAAAAAAGGAAAAAGAAAAAGGGGAAACCTTGCGAATACGAACGAAGGAGAGCGTTAGTGAAATCGGTAAAATGGCTGTTGCCGGTTTCAAGAGTTTAGCATCGCGTGTAATTGGGGATGCAGACGCCGCTGTCACAAACGTAGGATGAGGATGTTGCATGCATATAACTCTCTGTCTCTATCTCTCGCCCGGCTTTCCATTTTCAACATTCACCAAAATCTGGTATGTACATACGTACAACTGTACATACACACACACGTATATATATATATATATACAAATTTTCAGTTATATATATATATATATATATTTATATATATATATATAACTGAAAATTTGTCTGGGTTGTTTTCTTCTTCTTCTTCTTCTTCTTCTTCTTCTTCTTCTTCTTCTTCTTCTTCTTCTTCTTCCGCTTTGCCTTTCTATCTATTCTTATCCAATAAAATTTTCGAATTGAACTCGATCTAACTTAAACCTAAAAAAACATCCCAAAGCATAAAGAAATCACACACATGCATACAATACACATACGCCACTTACAGAGGCAAACCCTGTGGTTCAGCTGCTTGATGTTGGACAGCGAGTTCGAACCCTTGTCAGGTTATTACATTCACTTTTCGACGAAAACCCTTGAGAAAAGTATGAACCAACTTATCTCTTCCCCCCTCCACTCCACCCAGCTATAGGTTAAATCTTACAAATTCCGTTCTTCTACCAAGATGGCTTTGGCATTAAATGACCCACAAAGGTTGATATGCCATTAAAAAGAAAGAAAGAGACGCATACACACATATTCAAGTTGTATCTGGTAACTTTCTTTCATTCTTGTTTCCAAGTCTTGTATTTAGCTGACCATTCTAGGAGATCCCCTGGCGTTCACACCAGGGGTATGATTCTAAGTTGATCGCCTGGTCCTTCTCTCCAATCAGTGCCTGCTTAGCAGGGTTACGGTTATTGTCTGACACTAAAAGAGGAATGGCGAGGAGATCAATTCTTTTTTTTTTGTTTTTGTAACGGTTACACATGAGTTTCGATTCGTGCATGCCCCCCTCGCCAGAAAAATTCTTCATGTGAAATCTGACTGGGTTAAAAGTCTGAAAAATCTAAATTCCGAAACTACTTTCCATATGTGTAAATGATCTGAAGGCTCCAAAGGTTTTGAATACTCCCAGACTGTTTCTCAGTGTATGCTAGAGAACCAAGTCCATCAAATTAGATTGTAAGTACGAAATTATTTCAGTTTTCATCTTCAAAGTTTCGTAAATTTTAAATAAAAACTCTTAACATTATTATGCGTATTATAAAACAGCAAAATTGGAATAAAATTCCAATTGATTTTTTCATATAGAATTCTTTACTATTGTCTCTTTTCTGTTGGTTGGTTGGGTCGGAAAAATCTTGGAATTATATCTGCAAAATCTGTTTCTTTTATTGAGTAAAGGTGATTAGATTATTGTTAGCTAATTCTGTATCTCTACCTTATAATATCTATCTATCTATCTATCTATCTATCTATCTATCTAATAATGTTCTTATCTGTTTTATAATATACTTATCTATCTATCTATCTATCTATCTATCTATCTATCTATCTATCTCAGTCTCTCTTTTCCTCTCTCTCTCTCTCTCTCTCTCTCTCTCTCTATCTATCTATCTAATAATGTTCTTGTCTATCTGTTTTATAATATACTTATCTATCTATCTATCTATCTATCTATCTATCTATCTATCTATCTTGTCTCACAAGCCATTGACAGTGAGTTAATCTCTCACTTAACATTCCAAAAATCTGACATTGTACTTTTATCTATTTATATACACATTTTTTTTACTATTCTTTCACACTTCCTGTTTTTTCTTTTTCCTCTATCTCTTTCTTTGTATCTCCGTAACACTCAGCCATTTATTCATTGACTTGATTGGAATTCTTTCTCGCTGTGTCCCCCGACCACAGCAGAAAGAACCACTTTAATAACGCTTAACTGTGTGTGCACAAGTCTCGTGATAAAAAAAAAGAAAGCCTAACGACAAAAGTAACCAAAAAAAAGAAATGTATGCTGGTCATTTTTAGAAGTAGTCGGTGTCTTAACCAACGTTAATATAACCAAAAAAATCATTTATAAAAAAATAAACAAAAAACAAAAAAAAAACAACAACATATAATCCAAAGAAAGTTTCTTGAAAAATAGTCTTCCTGGTCGTGGATCCTCTTCCTCTATCGATGGAAGGTAGAACGTTTTGTTTACCATGAAAAGGAATACTTGTTTGACAGGAAATTTTTCTTGAGTCTAATTTTTTTCTAATTATCCAGGAAGTATTTGTAGCAGACATACGCTAGCTTTAGCAAACTGTAAATTCATCGTGGAGACAAGCGAATCGTGTACTAGTATTAAACTAAATTTGAATGGTTGTTGCGTAATAACAATTTTATTATTATGATTTCAGTTTCAAAACAAAACACTTTTCCTTTCTACCTTGGATTTTTGTAACTTGCATCTATTTCAAGATACTTTTCTTTGAAGACTGTACGTAAAATTTGTAATTTTCAGTACAGTATTACTCCACTTCGTACTACCTCGTTTATTTGTTTCTTATACCTTCTTGGGCATCTCCTCTTTTATTTATTTTCTTCTCACATGAACCTTAAAAAGTAAAAAGAAATTTTTAAAAGAATCTTTACTCGGAATATGTACACTTTTAATACAATATTTATGTACAGATCAAATTATGTCGATTAATTCATCCTATAGTTTATAAAGCAAATTTCTTAAATTCTTCTTTTTACAATTATTTCTAAAAGCATCCGATTAGATATTAATTTCTTTTATAATATTTCTGTTTTTGATCAGATTAGGCAATTTGTTCCAAGAGAAAATTATATGTACGAGAACAAATCTTCATAGTTGCCAATGTTTTTTTTTTTTTTTTTTACTGCATTTATCATATTTTGGAAGTGAGAGTCCCAGTGGTGTCGTGGCTAAAGTGCCAAACTGCGACCTCAAAGTAAGCGTGGTCGCCAACTTCACTTATTTTGCTTACATAATCTATGTGACCTTCATTTAAAAAAGAAATTATGTTCATACTGTCACATCTAATCAGTAAAAAAATAAAATTCTATATTCATTCGAAATATTTATTGCCTTTTGGGCAATTGAGGTGTTAGAGGTTACATTATATATATATATATATATATATATATATATATATATATATATATATATATATATATATATATATATATATATAATGTCATTAATAACTACTCTTCTGCTATAATGGTTCAAGAATTGATAACCTTGAGAGTGAGTCGCCCACCATTGATGAGACCCTATCCTGTACTATCGTTCGGATCAGAGTGGACCTGGGACTGATAGCAATGAAGGAGTTCTTCACGCTCGCCAGAGCTCAAGAACTGGAACCTCACCAACAGATACATTTGAGTATCACACTCAGAAACCTTTTTTGCGAGGGGGTAATCATCTGTAGGGGATACAGTGAGTGTATTCTAAGCCTTGGTGACTGGTCGAAGTCTCAAGTTAGGTCAAGTAGCAAAACTTCTGCATCTCCTAAAGAGATTAGTTGTCTAAATTTCTAAGGGTTTTCGGACTATTGTCTTCATCTTTATTATTATTTCCACAAGGTTTTCTTCAGAAGAAGGCCAAAGGAAATATCGGACGAAACGTTGTGGAAATAATAATAAAGATGAAGACAATAGTCCGAAAACCCTTAATGATAAAAAAAAACTCCTAACGAGAGTATAATATAAAATGTTTGAATGTAATTATGCGCCTCTAATTCAAGTATATTGAGGAGAAGTGAACCAGAGTTATCTCCTCCTGGATCAGCTACCAATATATGTATTGAAAGCTTCACCCTAACAGTCCATTTGTGTTGTAACTTTATAAAGCTTCAAGTCAAGATATTATCTCGTTTAGCTTATGTATCAATTGAAGTTTATAACGAGATAGTTGCAAGTTATAAAAATCTAAAAAAAAAAAAAAAAAAAAAAAAGCAACAACAACAACAAAAAACAAACTAATAAACAAAAAACTGAAAAAAACCCAAACAAACTGTACTATTAATTAAGAAATGTATATGAATCCTCTGATCAATCGATGCAACAACCATTCAGCTTTCAAACACATTGATTCCGTATGACGTGCTCGGCAGGGGCTACGGTTAGTGCGTGTACGCTACGAACGCTTCCCACTACTGCTACATTGCTAATAATCTTTCATTCTTATTTATTTCTATCTACTTGCCTTTGTCGCTCTCAGCACATTCTAAATTATTATAAAACCAATTCAAACTCTTCATGTATCACATTTCCATAGCTGTGTAGTTTTAGTCAGTTTGTTTCATGCTTCAATAACCACACCCTGTACGCACATTTTCGGTTTGGTGTAAAAAAAAAAAAACGTGTTTTTTATGTAATATCATTTCATGTCATTTCATTTTCTTTTCCATGTTTATTCGTGTCATTTTTTTTTATTGTAAAAAAATCAAAAAAAAAAAAACGAAAACTAAATCAATACTTTATCTCTAAGCATCAACTGATTTTTTCCTTATCCCTATTCGGAGTAACAAAAGGGTAGGGAAACTTTTTCCTGTTCAAAGACCGTATTTTGCTTCCTTTTCTTCTAAGACGGCCGCACTCAGAAGGTTTTTATGTTTAAAAGAAAATCTAAAGTTAAATTTTTTTGTTAATACCTTAATCTATATACTTTTACAAATATTTATATGTATTGATAAATTTTCCTCGTGAAGAATTGCATCTATAAACAGTCATCGAAGATTGCTTAACTTTTACGGTGTCCTGATGGTGGAAAATTTATATCCAATCAACTAATTCTATTTTGACTCTTAAAATGAATATTCATACTACTTCTCTATATTTCGAATTCTCTGTGTGTTGTTGTAAAAATAATGTTATTACTTTTTCAGTCAATTTAATGTTAAAAATGTATGTCTTTATACTTATAACTTAAAATTAGTGACAATATCAGAGACTATGAACCTTTCCGTATTTAAAATTACAATGAAATCTATTGTCTACTTAAAAAGCCATTTGCCCAGGTGGCTGGAGCTGTAGAATATACCGACAGCTTCTCTGCAGAGGGGTAAGACACCCCACCAAAGAGTGTTCTGGATATGACACTAAACAATCTGATGGTAAGGTTTCAGTAATGCTGGAGCTTTGGCCCAGAGTGGTAGTACCTGATAGGGTCCTATTTATGGGTCAAATAGAACTAAACTGAATTGCTTGAAATAAAATTATTTTTGATATTGAAACTGCGTAATTATGCTAAACTTAATTGCTTGAAATAGGACTGTTTTTAACATTGAAAGTGTACTTATGCTATACTGAGTTGTTTGAAATAGAGCTGTTTTGATATTTAACTGAACTGTTTTGAAATTTAACCGTTTTTAAACAAAAAATATACTTATACCAAACAGAATTGTTTGAAATTTAATTCGGCGTTAAATGACCCGAAAAATGTTGATACGCTGTAAAAGAAAAGAAAAGAACAACCTAATAAGGCCGTACGTAATAAATACGTAATAAATATGTTTACAATAAAATCTAAAGGTTAAACTTTTTGATATTAATTTTGTCTTGATGAAATACATACTACTTAAAAGAAACGAAAAGCTTTACTAAGCTT
The DNA here is from genome assembly GCA_963585895.1 of Sepioteuthis lessoniana. Lineage (NCBI taxonomy): Eukaryota > Metazoa > Mollusca > Cephalopoda > Myopsida > Loliginidae > Sepioteuthis > Sepioteuthis lessoniana. Next base: position 10,669 of record CAUZXS010005564.1, on the reverse strand, counting down.
TTAATGACATTTTTGAGATTCTATTTTGCGAAAAAGCTTTGGGATATTCGACTCAGAAATGCACAATTTTAATTGCTCTTTCGACAAAGTAGAGAGAAGCCAAACTTGATGATTTAGAAGGCCACATGTTTTCCGCCTTGTCTTCAGCTGCCGTCGTCTGTTATATCATAAAACTAGTGAGTATAATTGTACTTATATACTTGGTCTATATATATTTTTTTATCCATTTATTTATTTATTTATTTTCTGTTGAATATCGCGGAGTTTTTTCTTTTTAGCATCTTTTCATGAAGACGTTCAAATCTTATTATTTTCCTTATGTCTGTGTTGAGATGATGAAGAAAGTGTCCCATTCTAACCCAAGCACTTTCGACCATTTCACTGGTCGTCCTCAGGGATTGTGTTTGATTGTTTTTTGCAGTAAGTTTTTATATTCAAGAATAAAAATAGCGTTCAACACAGGTATTAATATATTAAACATATTCAATAACTAATCTCAGTACACCTCCTTACAGAATGAGATAACTATATATCATAAGACATATTCGAAATAGATATAAAATTTACACCATCAAACACTCAAATGCAACCCCTGATGATGACCAGTAAAATGTTTGTACGCTCTTTGGCCTGTATGGAGCACTTTCTTAACCATCTCGACCCAGACATAAGGAAAATGATAAGAAGATTTGAACGTCTTCACTTAAAGATCCTAAAAATATTCTGCGGTCTTCAACAGAACATGCTTGAATAATGACTTAATACCGAAGTACACTATAGATATATATTTGCCTACTGAGTAGAGTGTTCGCTAATCGTCCGTGAGACCAGAGTTCAATCTCAGGTCGAGTCATACCAATGACTCAAAGAATCGTACTTGATACCTCCTTGCTTAACACTCAACATTATAAGGTAATCAAGGATAAACTAGAGCAATAAAAGGAAAAGGGTAACGCCCTCTCCTACATCTAGGTGTGATAGCTATTGAAAAGAGACCCTCTGGTCACCAACTTTATATATATATATATATATATATATATATATATATATACCAATGTCTCCGCACGATAATGATGCGTCACAATGTAAATTTTTTGTGGAGTTTAACAAGTTTGCATTCAGAGGTTTCCTTTTCCTGTACCGATTGCCATACTAAGGTTTAAAAAACCCTGTTTGCCCTACTATTTATCCATAACTTGATGATTAGATTCACATTTTCCCTAATGATATTAGGAATATGTGAAATGCAAACAGCCTTGTCCAGGAATCGAACTTGGGTCCCCGTGTTCATTCCCTACAACAGTAACCATTACACTACGAACGCTTCATGTATACTTGGTGTACATAAGCGTAATATGTTAGAAGATACACGGTTTATAATACAGATTACTCAATCTAGTTTATAATGTGAGAAATCATTACGCTATTTCATACTAAAATAAACGTTAAACATTTTACATAAGTTTCTGGCAATGTCTCGTCAGAAAACAAGAAACCCTGCTGATATTTGCCAAAAGTTGGAAAAATAATGAAATGAAGATAATAATATGGCAAAATTGTGGACTTTGCTGTCCCGGCTGATCAGAGAATAAAACTGAAAGAATGTGAAAAGAAGGATAAGTTAGTAACTCGACCTTGCAAGGGATTTGAAAAAAACAAAAAACAAACTATGGAACATGAAGGTGACAATTGTACCAATCGTGATTGGTGCTTTTGGTACAGTCACTAAAGGATTATTTAAGGGACTAGAGGACTTGGAGATTGGAGGACGAGTGGCGACCATCCAAACAAGTGCACTATTGAGAACGGCCAGAATACAGAGAAGAGTCCTGAAGACATGAGAAGACTTGTTGTCACTCAGGCTCCAGTGAAAAATCATCAGCTAAAACTGATGTGAAAAACTCAATGAGTAAATAATAATAATGATAATAATAATAATAATAAAATTAAGAGAACTTGCAGAATTGTGTACTTTGCTGTCCCAGTCGACCACAGAGTAAAATTAAAAGAATCTATAGTGATGGATATGTACCTTGACCTTGCTAGGGAATTAAAAAAAACTGTGGAACGTGAAAGCGACGATAATACCAATTGTAATTTGTGCTTTTGGTATAGTCCCCAAAGGATTATTAAAGCGACTTAGAGGATTTGGAAATTACAGGACAAGTGGAGACCATCCAAACTACTTCATTATTGAGATCGGCCAGAATACTGAGAAGTGTCCTGGAGACTTGAGGAGACTTGCTGTCACTCAAACTCCAGTGAGAAACCATCAGTTAACGCTGGCGTGAAAAACTCTCACAAGAGAATAAATGATAATTACAATAATTATAGATATAACGCTCTAAATGAACAAGTGTTTTTTTCATCTTACTATAGTAATTTATTATAAACTATTTCGAACCTTTTAAAATTCGTGCAAAACACAAAGTTGTAATTTAACTGATGTTGACTGGAATATTCAATAAGGAATAAACGTTTAAATACAGCTTTAAAGTCAAGTATTTAAGGTGTAATTTGAATACAAGCACCAATCAATAGTATAACTCTTACATTGTAAAATCCTTAATTTTAATGATAATTAGCATACTTGCTATATTTTTTGTACTTGCAATATTTTCTATACTTGCTATATATTCTGTACTTGAATGCATAAAGGATAATTAGTCAAATTTCTGTCCTTTTCGTACTTGAATTATACAAATGATACGCATACTGTACTCTCTGTACTTGAATTACATTAATGGCAATGAGTCCACTTACTGAGCTTTTCGTAGTTGAGTACATCAATGGTAATCGATGTACTCTCTGTACTTGAATTGTACTGAATTACATAAAAAGCTCTCTACTCTCTGTCTTTGATTGGTTGGTTGGTTGGTTGGATTTATGGTATATCAACCTTCGTCGGTTATTTAAAGCCAAATCTATTTATACAAATAACCAGTCCTGTATCAAACAATTCAGTCAAGCATACGTACACAGTTTAACTATCAAAAATATTTCTATTTCGAGCTATCAAGTTTATTCAAACAGTTCTAATTAAGCTAATTCAGTTTAGTATAAGTATAGTTTTTGTTTACACGGTTGAATGTCAAAAAAGTTCTATTTCAAACAATTCAGTCTAATATAATTACGCAGTTTCATTGTCAAAAACATTTCTATTTCAAGCTATTCAGCTTATTCAAACAGTTCTAATTCAGCTAATTCAGTTTAGTATAAGTACAAATTTTAGTTCTATTTGACTCATAGATAGGACCCTATCAGGCGTTACCACTGCGGGCCTGAGTAGACTTGGGAGGGATGGCAATGAAGGGGTACTCTGCAGTAAATGTCTTTAAATTAAACCTGCTACTAATGCTAAAATGAATTATGATAGTACAAGTTTTATATTGTTATAGATACATTAAAGATTTGATATCAAATTTCCTTCTGGTGCTTTGTCGGGTACATCGACCGGAAATTATCAACAGTGCTATCGTATTGAGTTGACTTGCTAATAAATCGGTACATGTGCAATTTCATAAAAACAAATCTTCAAAATTTGTCGCGTACACTGAGGTTGCAAATTTGTTTCTCACAGCAGATCAGAAAATTAATATCCATTTTATCTGCTTCAAAGTTCTTTTAAAATATGCGATATTCAAATACTGTAAACATATGCGCGGTGCATACGATAAGTTTCCAGACTTTTTTTGTATGGACACTTTTATTGATGGTACACACATGAAACTCTAGTCTCATTCGAAGTAATCTCCTCCGGCTGCAATGCATTTGTTGTACCGTTCCAACAATTTCTGAAAGGCCCCATGGAAGTCCCCTTGTGTGAGTGTGTCAGCCTCTTTCGTCTCCTCAATTGTCTCATAACGACAACCTCTGAGCTTAGGGAATAACTAAAAGTCACAGGGAGCAAGGTCTAGACTATAGGGATGGCGAAGAACTGTCTTGATGCCCATCTTCGTCAAACAGTCTGTGACAAGGATGGAGTTGTGGACTGATGTATTGTCCTGGTGGAAATGCCACTGAGCCGATTTGAAGAGTGCTGGCCTCTTCCGACGGAATCTCTTCCTGAACCCCCTTTAAACCTCAACATAGCCACCCTAACGCTAACCCTTTGGCCAATCAACTGTGGTGTTCTGATTTCCTTACTCCTCTCACACCACTCATCATCCCTCACAGACTCCCTGCCGTCCTTGAATCTCTTATGCCACTCAAGAACTGATGCTCGATTCGTGCAAGATGCTCCAAAAGCAGTCTGAGGCATTCCAATGGTTTCTGTGGCATTTTCCAAGTTTAAAACAGAATTTTATTGCATATCGTTCTTCTAAAGTGTCCTTACGTCCAGATTGCATTTTTGAAATTCGCCAGCTGTGACAATCAGGTTTTAGTAGGGTGTATTCCAATTGCTGCTGTAGCTGTTCCTTTGAACCTGAAATCATAAAAATTGGTCAGTCATCTCATGAGATGTATAGCAATAACATACTGAATTTTTCCAGAGTCTACAGCAAATTTAAATGTCTGTACAAAAAAGTCTGGAAACCTATTGAAGGCACCACGTAATAATCAATTTTTAAACACTTACAGGCGATAAAGCTGGAGCCATGAAAACTAACCAGAATAAGAAATACGTATACTCATGTATAGGTCGACCTTACTTATTGGTTAACCCCTGATTTATAGTAATTAAATGAATGATTTATGGAATTAGTTTTTGAAGCCAGGTACTGCTCAGGGTCCTTTTCCTAATGTTCGAATTTAAAACTTGCAGTTTATTACTCATATATGAGTCGGCTTCAAAGTTATATCTATCTATGAATACATGGGGCATTTTTATGTGATTGTAAGAAACAATTATGCCCACAAAAATGTCAAATTACCTCTTAATTACACATTATTAAAATCGGGAATATATCGACTAAGATCAGAGGTATTCATTGTTTACAATGAAAAGAAAATATTCTAGCATTCACAAATAAACCTGGGACTGAAATGGGTGAAAAGCAGTTGATGTATATGTAAATTAATTTACTCTTTGCCAAAAATAAAACAAAACAAAACAAAAAGAATATTTGTTTGATCCACTTCCAGGATAAATTGACACTCAACGAAAAGTTTTAAGTGTAATGTCGGAATTAAAACATTTATTAATGGTTATTACAATTTTAAATGTCACCAGAAGTTTTCGATAATACAAAATTTATCTGAAAAATATTCAGTTATTTCATATCAATAAAAAAATAAAAAAAAAGAAAAGAAGGAAGGAGGTATGCCAAGGGAAATTTTGAAAAATTCACAGTATCTCTTCTCTTTTTCAAAACGCCCGATATAACTGTCGGTTACTTATTCACAGTTTTCTTAATTCTTTATGTTGGTCTCAAGCTGAATTCTTTTAGTTCTGGGACAACGGAGATTCAAATATGAAATGTAGGGTATATATATATATATATAGTCATCCACAGACAGATCTGTTTCGTTCTATCAGAACTCATCAGTGTGGCTAGACATACAAGATTCCCGTAGCTGGGATCGAAACCCGGTTGACTCAAACTCTACCCCTCAGCCACGAGGAAACCAGCAGCCAGGAAGTAAATTTTAAAAGGTTATGAATCACACACACGCGCACACACACACACACACACACATATATATGTGTGTGTGTGTGTGTGTGTGTGTAAGAGATTCATAACCGTTTATATATATATATATATATATATATATAAACGAATACCTACAGAATCAGAAGAAATTTACCTAGGTTGCACCTCACCAGATTATCAAGATAATTCTGGCCAAAGAAGGGTCGCACTCTTATGTTTTAGCTTAAGGAATTCTATCGGTGTTTTTTTCTACTTTTGACTAGGCGTTGCGGTATTGATTGATTATTTTCTATCAATACGAATGTTTTTTGTCTTTTCTTTTCTACATGGGATTTTTTCCCCAGATATCAGTTTGCGTAATATTTCTTATTTGCAAATTATATCATCTTAGTTTTTTTTTCACACCTTTAGAATTATAGTATATATATATATATATATTACATCAACCCGATTATATATATATATATATATATATATATCATCATCATCATGTCGTGCCGCTAGCACGGATATCCCTGACCCTCTCTCGCCACTCCTCCCTATCATTCATCGCCTCCGGCAGGTCTTCAGGGTTACATCCTGTGTCCTCACATAGTTGCTGTATGTAGGTTCGTGCTGGTCGTCCTACTTTTGCACATCCATAGGTGGGGGTCCACAGGAGTACATCGCTTATGAGCTCGTCCTTGCTTCTCCAGCAGTGTCCCGCGTGTCTGGTTCGTCTAACTTGTAAAGTTTTCGTGATGGGGGGCAAGTGTCCGTATAGTTGGTGTCTCGTGGGGTGTTGTCGCCAGGACTTGTTCAATACTGCTCTCAACATTCTTGTGTAATTTCCGTCAAGTTTCCTCTCCAGCCGCTTAGTTAGCGTCCATGTGGTGCATCCATATAGCAGTATCGACACAACCGCTGCCTGGAAGAAACTGCGTTTCATTTTTTCGGTTATGATCGAGAGCCTATCGATAGCGGTCCATGCCTTCGTCAGTCGTGTGTCGATGTCTTTTTCGGTTGATGAGACACTACTTCCTAGGTCGGTGAATTTGTCTACCAGTTTCAGAGAGGTTCCGTCTAGTGTGGCAATGTTGCCCGTGACAGATGCTTACCCTATCCGAAAAATTACGAGGAGATATCCTCTTCTAAATTTCTTGCTTGCATGGCTTTATGGCATATCAACCCTTGTTGGGTTATTTAATGCCGAAGTCAGTATTTTTTTGCAAACAATTATAAGGTTTAAAGGATTTGCATATTAACTTGCATACAGTTAAATAGTTTAAAATATTCCTACCTAATACAAGTTATTTTCAAACAGATCTATTTGACCAGTAGATGAACCCCTAAAAGATATTATCAAGTGTATTTCGGAATAATGGCAATCAAGGGGTGACTCGACATACACTAAAGCCTCAGAAACGGAGCCTCATCGACGGGTACAGCTTAGAGTCTCACTCAGGAGAGCATTAAATTGTATATTAGTGGTTATCTTACACAACACCATTGGCAAAATGTGACACAAAGTCAATTTTTCGGCGGAGGCCCTCACACGCACAGTGGAAAAAATGCCTGGTCTCGATCAGCATTCCCCCTTTGGGAGACGCATAAGGCATTAGGCAATGAACCCGATCCTTATCCTTTTACGTGATGGGGCAGGTATTGCCTGGGGTAGGGGTTGGTTCCCTGAAGTCCAGCTCTTCAGTCTATCGACAGGTATCCAAACTTGCGCTTTTTAATCAATTACACTGTCTCACTGTAAATTCAATAACCACACGGAAGTGTCTGTTTACGCATGCGTATTAAGGCTTCTCCTATTAAGAAAGCATAACCCTATAGTTAAAATTGCTGGATACGTCCATAAGGCTCCCTAGTTCCCTCCAAAATTTTTCCACTTTGCTATAAAGATTAGGGCTTAAGTAATACGGAGGTTTACTGTTTAGAATGCTGTTATTGATTGCCTTATTTTATTTTGAATTCACTTTTAAGAGCTTAAAGTAGCAATATATCCTGGAAGATGAATTTCCTTCGAGCGTTGGTATTTTATCGAAAACTTTAATTGCCAACCTCGTTTTTTTTTTCTGTTTCTCACATTTCCCATACAATACATATATCATTCATTCAAATATTCCATTTGTCTAACGTTTTTTTGTCTTATTTTTTGGTCACGTTGTCATCAGTGCACCTGTCAACACAAGTAACACTGCCATCATTTGTAGTTAATTTGGTGTTTGACAAAACAGTAAAAGAAAGCATAATTAAGCAAATACATTCAAATGATAACGTATATAAATATTGTAATTCCATAGATAAAATACGTAATGTCTTATTGCATACAAAATAATAGTACATGATGATTTTTTTGAATGAATCATTATAATATGACTTTGTTATATTGATTGTAACTCATAACAAACGAAATATTAATCGTAAATAATAATAATAATAAAATCAGTAAATGTTTCATTAAATAATTGGGTTTTAAAATCGAGGAATGTCTCATCAAACATCTTTTGTTTCATGCTGATCGTTTTGTGTATTGACGTTTGTGTTCTGCCTATCTCAAACCCTCATTGAACAACAACAACAACAA
>CAUZXS010005563.1:45000-92822 GCA_963585895.1 Sepioteuthis lessoniana | reverse complement strand
TTTTCCTCATCTTGGTAGTTTTTGTGTTGTTTCTTCTTTCACTACGTTTCGGCCAAATTTCACCTCTGGCCTTCTTCAGGTGATTAACCGCGACCTCGGATAGGAATACTGAGTCTTGTAACCGTATCCCCAGTAATTACTGCCTTCCATAGTTGTTGTCTATGGTTTACTTGTTTAAAAACGTGGTGCGATAGACAACAACTATGGAAGGCAGTAATTACTGGGGATACGGTTACAAGACTCAGTATTCCTATCCGAGGTCGCGGTAAATGACCTGAAGAAGGCCAGAGGTGAAATTTGGCCGAAACCTAGTGAAAGAAGAAACAACACAAAAACTACCAAGATGAGGAAAAAAGTCCGCAATAAATAAAGATTAATTCTCAAATTCAGTTTGGGTAAATACACAGTTTAGATGTTAAAGAGTTCTATTTAACCTATAGACATAACCTTATCAGGTGCTTCCACTCAGGGCCAGATATATATATATATATATAAATATATATATATATATATATATTTATATATATATATATATATATATATATATGTAAAATATAGATTATATTAACAAACATTACTTATAATTATATATATATATGCACATATATATACATATATATATACATCTGTGTATACATATATATATATACATACATACATATATATATATATATATATATATATATATATATGCATTAACCGGGACATTGGCCCAGCGGTTAGAGTGTTCGCCAATGGCCCGGGAGACCTGGGTTCAATCCCAGGTCGAGTCATACCAAAGACTTTAAAAATGGAACTTGATACCACCTTGCTTAACACTCAGCATTATAAGGTACGGTTCAAGGGTAAAGTGGAGCAAACCAGGGAATGGAGTAGCGCCCTCCCCTACACCTTGGTGTAGTAGCTATCGAAAAGGGAGCCTTCGGGTCACCCTCGACTATGGTCGCTAACTTTACTTACTTTACTATATATATGCATACATATATATGTACATACATATATATATATATATATATATATATATATATACGTACATATATATATATATATATATATATATATATATATATTAGGAATTATGTATTCTAAAAATATTAGTTTTCTTCAAATCAATCATACTAGAATGTTTTTTATTTTCCGTGGAATACTATCCAGTTAAACCTGATATAATTAGGTATTTTTGATTACTAATCTGTACAGCATTGAAGAAATGTGACTAAAAACGATTAATATCCCCCCCAAAAAAGCAGACTAAATGATTGCATAATGTCGGAAAAGACATAAATGCCCCTTATGTTAAAATATAAAGTCGTAAAAAAATTGACTAATTTAAAGGAATATTTTTAATGATTGAGCTTCTTTCAATATGAAGTATAAAAGTCTGTTTCTTTTGCATTAAAGAACCTCTTTTAGTTCCAGTAAGAGTGTATACCAGTTTTGCAAGCAGTTGGTCAAAACGTTCGATCGTCTACACTGGACAGACACAAATTCTTCAAAAATATCCCAACATATACTTGATATTTATATGTTGCAAAGAATTATGTGTGCTGTGTTTTTGTAATCATTTCAGTCGTATATTTTTGTTAAAAAATATTCAAATCCAATATCATCGCTGCGTAGCAAACACAAGAGAAATGTAAGATGTTATTTAATATCGCATTTATATAATCCAATCATCAAATTTTACATAGATTTATTGATTTGAAAGCAGTGAAAAACTGGAGAGAAAACCTACTTGGCAAAACGAATAAAATTTAGTAAGGTGAGAAGCTTTTACAAAATGGAAAGTTGTATAAACAAACAAACTGAATGTACATTGGTTGGTTTCAATAAAGAGAGCGAGACAAATATAATTCCTGAAATCGTAGACACTATTCTAAACGCAATGACTAAAAAGACAGAAATATATTCATAATCCTTTGAGAAGAGATAATTTTAAAGAATCATGGAACGTTGTGTCTCAAAATAAATTTATTAGAATTAGTCATGACAAGACGAAGTCTTACAAATATATGTAACTCAATTTATCTTCTATGCTGAAAAAAAAAGAAAGAATACAGTAAAATGTAAACGAGAAAGATCAAAAAGTATCAAGTCTGGTATCGTTTGGTTTGGTTTGGCTTGGTTTGATCGCATATCAACTATTGTAGTTTACTAATGTCAAATCCATTTTTTTCATATAAACAGTTCTATTTCAAATAATTCACATTAGTATAAGTAAAGTTTTTTGTTTATACACAGTTAAATGAACTTTAGGGAATGCTGAGTAACCCTTTATTGCCATCACTCCCAGGTCCACTCTTGCTCAGATTGGTAGCGCCTGATAAGGGTCCTATCTATGGGTTAAATAGAACTAAACCGTGGTTTCTTGAGTTTACTGTTCTTTGAATTTAAACTGCGTATTCATGCTAAACTGAATTGTTGAAACCAGAACTGTTTAGACATTTAAACTACGTACTTATGTTAAACTGAATTGCTCGAAATAGAACTGTTTTGACATTTAACTGTGTGTAAACAAACTATAAACTTATACTAAACTGAATTAGCTGAATTAGAACTGTTTGAATAAACTGAATAGCGTGAAATAGAAACGTTTTTGACAATTAAACTGTCAATTCATATTAAACTGAATTGTTCGAAATAGAACTGATTGTTTGCATAAAATGGATTTGGCGTTAAATAACTTACAACTGTTGATATGCCTTAAAACCAACCAACCAACCAACTGTTAAATGTTAAAACAGTTCTATTTCAATTCTGTTTAGCATACGTACAGAACTTGAATGTCAAAAACAGTTCTATTTCGAAAAAGTTAATTTTGTATGCATATAGTTTTTTGTTAACATAAAGTTAAATGTCAAAACAGTTCTATTTCGGACAACTCAGTTCAGTGTAGGTACACAGTTTCAATGTCAAAACAGTTCTATTTCAAACAATTAAGTACAGCATAATCACACTGCTTATTCTTATTTGGCCTATTAACAGGACACTATCAGTTGCTACCACTCCAGACGCTCGTGGACCAGGGAGCGATGGCAACAAGGGAGTACTCTGCATTCCCCAAAGGTCCAGCATTACTGGAATCTCAACATCACATTGTTTAGTGTCATATCCAGGAGACTCTTTGCGGGGGGATCTTATCCCTCTGTGGAGAAGCAATCGGTGTATTCTATAGCTCCAGTGACTGGGCAAAAGTATCAAGTCTGAGGCAATATTTGCTAAGATAGACATGACCTATGAATGAATTGTTCGATAAATAAATAAATAAATAGATAACTACCTTAGGATTCACCACAGATACTCCAATTAGTTTTCTATTGGTTGAGGTACCACTGGAATTTAAAAGCTGCTCCATCGTGTTTTTTCAGTGTCATTTGTCATCAAATCAAATGGAGTTTTTTGCAAAATAACAATCATCTGGCTGTTAACAAAATGTTAACTACCTGATGATTGTTGTTTTGCAAAAAAAATCCATGAAACCCAGGGGTCACAGTCTAAATTCCACGAATTAAATATATACATCTACTGTATATTTATTTATCATTATTATATAATACCTCTATCCTAGATATTGACCACTCTCCATATTATATTGCACTTGGTTCGACACAAACCCACAAAGTGATTTAGTGACAACCAACATGTTTTGATATATATATATATATATATTGTCACGTGGTGTCCCACTGAGTAGATAGAAATAAGATTACTACTATTCCCCGTGCGTGAATTAACAGTAACAAGCCGTCAAAGTAAAGAATGTGGGTCAGAGTGGAGACCAACAGATGTTGGTACTCTGTGAACTCACTCGGGTCGCCTGACACAGGAAGGAAGAAGTTAGAAGCCAAATGATTGGCTGGGACCCTAAAACGGAAGTGGCACCTTCGTCCCGTCAGCGAAGAAAGGAAAAGAGAAAATTAGTTGTTGAACAGGGTTCGTGGCGGCGGAACTAAAGCCAAGAACTCCGGGTAAAAGAAGAACCTGTAAAAGAAGAAATATTCTCCACAGTAATCCATCGAAATAAGATGAGTAAACTTTGGGACTGTTTCTCCTTATACCCAATTTTATATACCCCCTCTCTCTCTCTCAGTTTGAAGAAAGACTGAAAACAAAAGAAAAGAAAAGAAGAAAGACATTTATGTTCATGGACTATTCATTTATAATATGTTTGACACGTTGAAGGTGTATATCTATGTGTAGTAAAAGATTGATAAAGTTTAATGCCCCCACGTGCTCGAAGTTGTTATTTGTAGTGTCTCCTACGAATTTGTTATGTCATGTTTCTTTTTCAGCTTCTATTCGCCTTATGATATGCTCGCTTAAAATTGTCCTATAAATTCCTTTAAATTCTTATACGGGGAACCGGAGTTGCCGACTACTACAATATAATATTATTACGTCTAAACCTAGAGGTCCATATCTTCCATTGTTCTAGGGGAGGAAGACTAGCAGCGTTGACGGGTGTGTGTATAGTGTGAAATTTGGAACCCCTTGCCAGCGGCGGTCAGTCTAGCCCTAAATTAATCCCCCACATAATATGCCAGTTCTTATGTGCCCGAGAAAAAAACTCTGAACGAGGACTTATTCTACATGGGATCAAGTGCCAGTCTGCCCCATCTTCACACGTGCGAAAATAAAGTCCCGTTTTGGGATTTTAATAGTTTCACGTCACAACATATATATATATATATATACTTTTCTTTAAGAAAAACAACGAAACCGGTCACATAGGATTATAAATTTATTTCCATCCTGTTACGCATTTTTGAAGTTTCCAAAAACACGAAAAAAATAACAGGACTTCTTCAGATCTTTTGCATAAAAAAATTTAGAATAGACACATGGTAGTGGGAGGGGATAGTGGGAGGGAGTCGAAGAGGGTTGAGGAGTTACCTCTTCACTAAGCCCACTTCCGTTTTAAATTTAAATTTCGGTTAGCAATGTAGTAAATATTGTTTTGTTTTTTTTAAACTTTCCCTTAATTAATAAATTTTTTTAGAATTTATATTTAGACCTAACTTACAGATTTTTTATTGACTAAGATTTAAACTTTAAGTAATAACCTCCCGTAAAGATACAGTATTAGATATATTAAAAATAAAAACAAATATTTAATTTATTTGCTATATTTTAACATTTCAAAAATATTTAGAAAGCATTAATTCGTTCCACTTTTTATGCGTAGTACGTATATATTCTTTTTCATAATTTTCTATCTAACAGTTTATTTTAATTATTCTCAAAATTAGCTCTATGTTTTTATAGAAAAATTTGTTTAATTATTTATAGTTTAAATTTAGCCCTATGTCTACATCTAGCTATTCGTTCATTTCTCTTATTTAATAATGTTTTTGGCTCAGGAAAAAGCAAAATGTGGATTTTTTCTTCAAGACACAGGTTGCACCTACTATCGAAAGATTTTGGGGTACTAGATCTTCTCAATATGGACCATTGTATTTCCGGGGTTAACCCTTTAACTTTTAATCCCCAATAATGTTTGGATAGAGCAGTTTGATTTTTTTATGCTCATGGGAGAAGGAAAATTTATGATTTCCATACCTAATTTTAAAATTCGTAGATGAAATGCCAATATAATATTTCTTATCATTTATTCCTCTTTTGGATAAATAATAGCTTGATATACTACGTTATCTAAATTACACAAACCATTCATTGGACAATCACTTCGAGATTTACAATTACATTCTATTTTTTTACTATTAATATTATTATGGTTTACTCGGTTACGAAATTTATTAATTAATTCATTATTATGGCTATTCATTATTTGAGAAATATTTTTTGTGCAAGAATAACTTATTTTCAAGGTTTTCCTATTAAATATTTTATGTAATATATTATCTTGTTTAAAATGTTTATCTATCAGTTTCAAAAAATATTTACCTACATCTATATTTGCTAGTTTACAAAAAGGGGGGTTAAACCATATAATTTTCCTTTTTCTATTTTAATATTTTTGATCGTAATTATTATTTGCTTTAGTAATTTCATTTGTTATATTTTCATTTAAATACCTAAAATCCTCCTTAAAACCACTATTTCTAAGGGCATTTATATATCTTTTACTACTCTCTTTGAATTTTTTTTCATTTGCAGATAGCTTACCTATTCTTAAATTTACCGCTTTTGGGATTTGCTTAATTATGTTTTTAGGGTGATTAGAATTAACATTAATGTACGTTGGGTTCTGATTGGTCTTTATGAAAGGTTTATAAGCATTATTTGATAGATCTAAAGTCACATCCAAGAAATTGACTATTTTAATATTAGATGAGATTTCTATCCTAAAACCCTAAAACTTAAAGGCCCTTATAATCCTTTTTTGTATGCTAGAGCTAAGAGGGCCATTACTATTTGGGATATATATTAAATCATCATCATGATACAAACCTGCTTGTTGATGACTAATAATTCTAGTAAGCATATTTAATATATATAAACCTACAAGGTCTGCTATTTGGGAGGAATCATACCCCCCCATTGGAACGTCGAAATTTTTTAATCCATTTTTTACCCAAGTTGAGTCATTATTTTCTATAACTGTTTTCCTACAAGCTAATATTATTTCATATTGTTCATTAGTTATATCTATATATTTACGTGCATAGATGATACTATCTATTAGAAGATTTTTAGTTATGGAAGGATAGAAATCAATGATGTCAAATTGTATAAAGGTCGCTTTACTCTTATTTTCTTATCCCCCTAAACCATTCAATGGTCTCATATGAATTCTCCCAAAGATTGCAATGGTTAGCTTTTTTAACACTATTTACAATATTTTGAATGATAAACTTGGATATCCTACCTAACTCTGTCTTTGAGGGGTTTATCAGTCTGGCTGGCAATTTATTTTCAAAATTTGGTTTGTGATCCTTAAATAGAATATAAGCTTCTTTCTTTTTAAATTTTCCTAATCTATCATCAATTTGTAATCTACTCGCAAATTTAGAAGTATCCTTATCCATTTGTTCAATAGTATTATTATAGTCTATTTCGTAATTATTTGTAATTTTGCTCTTTAAAATTTCTTGATATTTAGAGGGTTTAATTTTATATATATTTTAAGATTTATCTGACCTTACCCATATATATTTAGACGTTTTTACTTCCTTTATATCATGTTTTAATTTCATTTGAAAATTATTACGTACCTTATTAAATTTAACAATTTTAATTAGTTTGAATAAGTCCGCTTCAAACGCGTCAAGTAGCCTATTATTTGGAGGAGTATTTTGGGATTTGAGGTTATAAACCTCTTTCTTAGCATAGTCAGTGTTTTCACAAGAATCCAGGTAGTAAAAGGCTTTCCACCGCAGTCTTTTGAAGTTTAAATCTTAGTCAATAAAAAATCTGTAAGTTAGGTCTAAATATAAATTTAAAAAAATTTATTAATTATGGGAAAGTTTTTAAAAAAAAAAAACAATATTTACTACATTGCTAACCGAAATTTAAATTTAAAACGGAAGTGGGCTTAGTGAAGAGGTAACTCCTCACCCCCTTCGACTCCCTCCCACTATCCCCTCCCACTACCATGTGTCTATTCTAAAATTTTTCATGCAAAAGATCTGAAGAAGTCCTGTTATTTTTTTCGTGTTTTTGGAAACTACAAAAATGCGTAACAGGATGGAAATAAATTTATAATCCTATGTGACCGGTTTCGTTGTTTTTCTTAAAGAATTTATTGCTCTGTATTATTGGTACATTGAGCTCTTTACCTGAAAGATTTTAAATATTCATGCTTGAATAACTTCTTGTCCTGATGGAATCACTCCCAACTCCGGTTTAACTGGACCAATATATATATATATATATATATATATATATATATATATATATATATATATATATATATATATAAGGAGGGACTTCAATAGAAGAGAGAACACGAGGAAGACTCGATGGAGAGGAGAAAAGGAAGGAGACAATAAAGGTAGAGGTCACTCACAAAACAGCCGGTGAGTAGAAAAATAACAACAGTTGTGTGTCCGTCTCTTTCATCTCTCACCTGTTTACTATGTCTCTTTTCTGCAATCACACTCCAGCGTCCCTATCTCTATTTTTAGCTGACTACTAGATGGATTCAGCCAACTAATAAATTTTGTACATACTAAACAAACAGAAACGTGGTGTGGTTGACTTCTTTTTGTCAGTGATGTTACCATAGACAGGTAACTACGGTCATACTGATAGTTAAGGAATATAATTACAACCCCTGAAGCTATAAATGTTACAAAAATTAATATATAGTATTTCAAACGAGAAAATTTAGAGTCAAATCATTTTCTTTTATGTAAAAAATAAGGGCTTATATAAGTTCTAAAGATTAATCATCTACAAATAATTTGATAGCAGAAGTGGCGAAATACTAATATCTTTCCGTATCAGAAAATATTGAATGGTAAATATGGTAAACAAATATTTTAAAGAATTACTAATATTATCAAAAATCCATACGGATAACTTATAAAAGTAAAGAATATTAAATACTAAACAAATGAATTAAACTTTTTCCAATATACATATTCAATTACATATATAACTTTAGATTTAAGGAAAAACGTGTATGTGTCATAGTGTTTATGTACACGGTATCGCCCTTAAATATGCATCCTCCAAAACTCCTAAAATCAAATTTAGATTGTCTTCTCAATTAAACACTCCATGATTTTATTTTTTTATAATAAAATACCACACAGTTAAAACGGTTATTTTTAGGTGCTAATATTACCTAAATTTACCTCATTGAACCTCACTAATAAAAAGTATGTATATCTGAGTCCAAAAAAGTACATTCTTCTTTCTCTCTCTACCCTCCTCTCTCTCTTTCTGTCTCTGTTTCAATCAATCTATCTATCTATCTCTGGCTTTATTTCTTTGCTTTAATAGTATTTCAAACTTCATGGGTTATTTATCGTCTAAGCCACCCTTGTAGAAGACCAGTTATGGTACTATTCAACCCACATATCGGGCTCTGAAGAAGAACGAGTACACCTGTGGAAACAACATTTCAAGAATTTGTTTGGCTACCCCCACCCAAAGTTACGGATGAGCCTATCACAAAAATCGCAAGCAATCCACTAAGCATCAAAACAGGACAGTTTACGCAAGAAGAACTCGAAGTAGTTCTAAGAAAAAATAGAAATAGGAAAGTTGCTGGGCTTGATGAAATACCCTCCAGAAGTATGGAAAACAAGTAAACATGACAACATAGGACTCCGATCGTGCATCATCGTATATAACCAGAATATAAGAGACATAAGGACAAAGAGATGTATCATCCCTTTCCCAAAGAAGAGTGACCTCGGAATACCCAAGAACTATCGAGGTATAACCCTTACTTCCATAGCGGCCAAGATTTACAATACTCTACTACTCAACGGCATTGAACCTGAAATTGAGAAAATTCTCAGGAAAATTCCAAAATGGCTTTCAGAGAAATCGATCTCCGAGATCACAAATTTTGACTATCCTTCGAAACTTGGAAGGTGTTCGTGCAAAAAAACTTGAGGTGACACTTTTATTTGTACAATTCTCAAAGACATTTGACACCCCCACAGAGGAAATATGGAACAAATACTTTTCGCCAACGACTTCCTCAAAGAAACTGTTGCAGCGATAATGATGCTTCATAAAAATTCGAAAGTAAAAGTTCATTCACCGGATGGAGACACAGACTTCTATGAAATTGTCGCAGGTGTGGTGCAAGCGGACACATTAACCCCATACCAGTTTATTAACTGCCTAGACTACGTCCTTCGAACGTCGATAGATTTAATGAAAGAAAATATTTTTCGTTGGCGAAGGCAAGAAGCAGACGATACCTTGCACATAGGATAACGGATGCGGACTACGCTGATGACATAACGCTTCAGGCCAATACACCCGCCCAGACCAAATCCCTGCTGCAAAGTCTGGAACAGGAAGCAGGTGGCATAGGTCTCCATGACAACACAGAAAAAATAGAGTTCATGTGCTTTAATCAAAGAGACGACATCTCCACATTAAATGGTAGGTGGCTGAAATTTATGGACGAATTCACCTACCTCGGAAGAAGCGTCTTATCTACTGACAATAACATCAACACACGACTAGTGAAGGCATGGATATCTATTGATTGACTATCGGTCATATGGAAGTCAGACCTATCTGGTAAAGCGCCGTTTTTTCCAAGCTGCTGTCGTGTTAATATTGCTGTATGGATGCAGCACATGGACGCTGACTTAACATATGGAGAGAAAAATTGACGACACTTACACAAGTATGCTTCAAACTGAATTGAATAAGTCCTCGAAGCAGCATCCCACAAAGCAGCAACTGTACGGACACCTACCACATTCTCGGAAACCATCCAAATTTGATGTGAAAGACGCGTGTATTCCTGTGGATCCCTACACTCGGACAAACAGGGGTTGGGTAACCATCTAGAACCTATCTACAACAGCTCTGTACTGATACAGGATGTTGCATGGAAGACCTGCCGATAGTGATGGACGATAGGGACGAGTGGCAGGAGATGGTTGGGGATATCCGGGCTAGTTGTACGACATGATGATGGCATTTATAAATTATAAAATAAGGTAGTAAAACATGATAAGAAATCATGCCTCGGCGTTACACGTCGTATGTTTATGCAATTTTATATTTTGTTACAAGTGTAGAAATTTTAATTTTGGCTCCAGATTTTCATTGCTGCAGAGGTTGATTAGACATTATACCTAATAATATCCTTCTAGATTTGTTAATTAGAGATTTATTTTAATAATCTTCGAGTCTATATTTGAAAATAAAGTTAGATTTTCCTTCAAGTGTAATAAGGGTAGATTTATGTATGAATATCCTAGTAGGTAGAGTGTTCGCCAATGGTGCGGGAGTTCTGAGTTCAATCCTGGGTCGTGTCATACCAAAGACTTTAAAAATGGTACTTGATACCTCCTTGCTTAACACTCAGCAATATCAGGTACGTATCAAGTGTAAAGTGGAGCAATTCAGGGAAAGGAGTAGCGCCCTCCCCTACACCTTGATGTAGTAGCTATTGAAAAGGGAGCCTTCTGGTCGCCCTCGACTAAAGGGAGACAAATTTACTTACTTATATATGAATGATGCAATCACGTTCAATTTCTCAAATCCATTAAATTTCAAAAAAAGATTCTGCTGATCCATAAGATCAATAGGCTGTCTAGAATGATATCCATTTTTGGGCAGTGGTGTTTGACAGAATGCTTCGTATTTCAAGCAAAAGAAGATTTCGAAAAAGTGAAGAATTTCTTCCATCTTTAAAATAAACACTCAGGTTTAAAATTTTTTTGAAAATGAATGCTCAATTTGTGTAAGTGTTAAAAAAAAAACAAGATACGAAAAAATAGAATATTACGCGTTCCTTTTTGAAATGTTGTTTAGAATGATGTATTTCAATCTAGATTTAATCAAATGAATTGTCCAAGTTATATCCATGATTAAACCAGTGAACTTTCAAAAAAAATTAGATAAGAAATAAAATTATTTAAACTTATCTAATAAAGAATTATTTTGGTCTAAAATGTTGGTTTATGTATGAGCGCACCTGGGATACATTAGAGATGCAATTTAAAATATGGATAGAGAAAAGTATTTTTAACGTTGTTGTTTATTGAAGCGTTTAAGTCAGCTGAGTTTCGAAACACCTCAAGAGGATGTTAATTGGTTTGGTTTCTTTGTTTAATGGCACACCAACCTTTGTATGTTATTTAATGTCAAAGCCTTTCTCCTAGAAGAACAATAGTGGTACTATTTAACCCATAACTGGGAGGATAAGGGGGTTCATACCTTTCCCAAGGGTATTTGCCCGAAAGTGAACGTAATAGAGCGACTGGAGTACGAACTCGCTTACTACGATTCTGTAGTCCATCGCTGTAACCATTACACCACGAGGACATCCCCAGGAGTATGTTGAATTATCGCTTAAATCATCATCATCATCATCATCATCATCATCATCATGTTGTCGTGCCACCAGCACGGATATCCCTGACCCTCTCTCGTCACTCCTCCCCATTGTTCATCGTTTCTGTCAGGTCCTCTGGGCTACATCCTGTATCCTCACAGAGCTGCTGTATGTAGGTTCGAGACGGTCTCTCTGCCCTTGCTTGGGCATGTGAGGGGGTCCATAGGAGAACATCACTTATGAGCTCGTCCCCGCCTCTCCAGCAGTGTCCTGCATGTCTGGTTCGTCTGGTTCGTGATGGGCAGTAGGTGGCCGTACAGCTGTTGCTTTGTGGGGTGTTGGCACCAGGACTCGTTCAAAATTGCTTGCAACATTCTTGTGTACTTGCAAACAAGCTTTTTCTCCATCCGTTTAGTCAGCGTCCATGTAGTGCATCCATATAGCAGTAACGACATGAAAGTACAAATTAGAGAAATTGCTTTGTAAATTATTGGGTTGTTGATGAAGAAAGGACAGATAAAATTCAGGTTTAATGAACTGTTGTCACATAGAATTAGTGTTTAGCTTGTGGGTTCCATCAGTATGTTTTACTGTTTGTTTTTATTTATTTATTTATGAGTGGTCTCTTTTTGACCAATTGTCTCTTGGTAGCTATTTATCGAAATTCATATTTCGAAAAACAGCGAAAAACATATTTAGATTTTTTACCAGCACTAGATTTATCCATGAATATTCCACGGTGTATATGCACTATAATTCCACAATATTGTGTCAAGATATATTTCTATTTTAAGACTTGATAAATAAAAACACATGTATCTTATAAAATAAATTAATTAAATCATTAACTTGAAAAGAACAAACAAATGAATTGAATTAACTAACAGAAAATTAATTTAGTTAAAGTAAGCAGTTTAACTTTCTATTGTGGTTTACATGGAATTAAATAGGAGACAATACTTTAAGAGCAATTCGGTATTCAGTCAACTTCTTTTTCACTGCTGAAGAAAGTGCATAGTTATTGGCAGTGAATATTTAGAATAATAGTTAACTGCAGCTGAAACTTTCCTCTATCAAACTATATTATTTTGTTAACTATTTCTGCGTTTGTTCATATGACGTTTTCAATGAGTTGTTCGCTTATCAATGAGGCTATTGTAGCTTGTTTACGAAAACGTTGAGGGTTTCTATTATTTAATGGCATATCTATTTTCTTCCAAAGAAAATGTTGGGAGTTTTCTTTTATTTAATGGCATATCTACTTTCTTCCGATGAAAACGTTGAGGGTTTTCTTTTATTTAATGTAATATCTACTTTTTTCCAAAGAAAACGTTTACAGTTTTCATTTATTTAATGGCAAACCAACTTTCTTCTGGAGAAAATGTTGAGGGTTTTCTTTTATTTAATGGCATATAAACTTTCTTTTGAAGAAAACCTTGAGAGTTTTCTTTTATTTGATATCATATCAACTTTCTACCGAAGAAAATGTTGAAAGTTTTTTTTATTTAATGGGAAATAAACTTTCGTTCGTTGAAAATTTTAACTTTGGTAACATTTCTATTGCAACCTTGAATAATTCAAAGAGCTCTCAAACTCGTACAGTTTTATATAAAAATATGAAGAATTGAGCAACCATTTCAATATTACACCAACTCTTCTCTCATTTTAGGGATTTAAAGATTCATGAACGTTCCCTCAAGGAAATCTGCCAAAAAGACGATGGCTACATAGGGTAATGATCTAAATTAATAGGAAAAAGAACGCTTTCATCTTATAAAAAGAAGTATCGGTCAAACATGATATGATGTTCGGTCGATATAAGTCTTTCACGGCTAAGGTTGTAAATTACAGATTAAGTTAATCTTCCCTTTTTACCCTGTGGAAAGAGTTACTTCAGCTATATAAATATACAGGAGATTAAAAGTTGGTTGATTTTATTTGTGCTAAAATGTTTCACTTTTATATTTGGTACATTTTTCCTTTCAAAGAACAATGCAAATTTCATAAAACAATATAATGAAATATACTCGGCAAATGTCTTTCTGCGTCAGCGTTTGTTTTAATGGATTACTAAGTTTTTTAAAATTTCTAAGTAAATTAATATTTTCTGCTAATTCTGCGGAGATATATACTTCAAATTATATATATATATATATATATATATATATATATATATGTATATGTGTGTGTGTGTGTTTGTGTGTGTGTGTGTGTGTGTGTGTTTTCGCACAGTCAGACGGAAATATTTGTTTAGCAATATATACACTCCTCCAGCCAGCAGAGTAAGAGGGAAATATTAGTTGAACTATATTACATGCTACCCCCAAACAGGGAGATTGAGCAATATCACGAGGAATTACCGGTTGCCTCTTGCGTAATTCAAAGCTCTTCTAACGAATTGAGAACCTCGGTAGCCGTTAAGCGGATTTGTAAATAAATGAACAATAATATAAATGCGCTGAATTCCTTCACTTACAATGACACTGCTGATGGCTGTGCGGTAAACTTCCCGAATGGCGTCGAGTTAACCGGGTGTCGATCACAATCTGAAGCATCTCGCATGTTTTGCCCCCTGATGAGTTGTGAAACAACAAAACAGTCTGAGTGACTTTATACACACACACACACACACACACATATATATATATATATATAGAGAGAGAGAGAGAGAGAGGAGATTTATCGACGGAAACGTTTTGATAAATACACCTGTCACAAGCAGGATGGGACACAAGTTTTAAAAGATTTCAATTCAGAGTTTTTCTTCTCCTAGGTACGTTGCCATTCCAATCTTGAATACCTCAGATTGCCCCACTGTTTGCCTATCAAGGCAGGGAGAATAGTTGGATGCGTGCTAAGGTTATTAGAAATATATAATATCCAAGCAGCCTAGTCCAGTATTAAAACTCAATTCGTTAACTCTGTATCTGACGACGATAACCACTGCGCATCTAATTCTTTTAGTTAAATATAAATTAAATCTATACTTCGTAGAACTAAACAATTTTCAGCATAAACTGACGGCAACATACGCTGCTCTATAGAAGAATCATATATAGAATCTAAACCAGTATTTTAATCACACTTTTTCCCCTAGACTCGTACAATAAATATTATTACATTACGAAAATTATGCTACTAACGATAGTCAACCATGTTTACGACAGACGAAAGTTAAAGGACTTGTATGACGGCAAAATGATAATATTGAAGAAAGATTAATTGCTAAGGAGAGTGATTTGCCGGGAGGAACTAATGAGAAATAAATAATGCATTGATAGGAATCATATTTGCTGAGCAGGGTGAGGACCACACCTGAAGGTGTTATTGTATTTTATAATAAATTTTATTGGTACAATATTTATATGAAATTTCGAATAACATTTTCTCTTTACGTGACTTTAATATATATATATATATATATATATATATATATATATATATATATATATATATATATATATATGGGTGTTGGAAAAAGTAATTATTGTTTTTTTGTTAAACTTTGATTCCAATTTTGTAATAGACTATTTGACAATTTTTATGTTATACATGATTTTAAAACAGGAACTTTACTCCACTCTATCTAAAACCTCTGCATCTTTGTACTTATCATTACTAATACTGTTCTTGACGTTTGATAACCAACGAAAGTTAATATGCCATTAAATAGAGGAACCACACCATTTTCTCCACACCCTCATTTTTTTAGTGATTATTAATCTTTAAAATTGCTAAATTAAAGAAAAAAAATCAAATAAGAACGATTTTTTGTATGAAATAAAAATAGCAGATTGATTGGTTTATTCATTCATTTATTTTAACAGCCTAACACAACTTTTAGGGTTCTTTCATGCCTTGGGATTAGGGAATTGTGTTCTTTCTAAGTTCATATCTACATTACTTTTAAGAATTTTCTTTTTACACATGTTACAATAAAATCTGCATGAGATCCAAACAGATCTATCTGAGCCATAGACGTGACAATAGGTGGTACTCCCGTTCTAAGTCAGAGTGGACCTGGGAGTAATGATAATGAAAGTATACGCCAAACTCGCTACAGCTCCAGAACTGGAACTTCACCACGGTATGCAGTGGTCCAGTTAGGTGGGGCCGTAAAATTCACCGGCTGCATCTCAGCAGAGGGGGTAAGAATCTCACAGTGATTGTCCTAAACATGACACTAAACAATCTGATAGTGAAGCTCCAGTAATACTGGAGTTTTGGGGAATGCAATGTACGCCTTCATTGCCATTGCTGCCAGGTCCTCTCTGACCTAGAGTGGTAGCATCTGACAGGGTCCTATCTATATGTCAAAAAGAACTGTTTGATATATAAACTTAGAGCAAACATTATTTATGCTAAATTCAATTGTTTGAAATAGAACTGTTTGATCTTTTAACTTGTAAAGAAATGACTGATGTTTAATTGAAAAGTTGTTAATACATAGCAATGCTAGGAATAATTAAACTTTGTTGACTTATACTAAATTGGGTTGATAGAAATAAAATTGTTTGATCATTTAACTTTGTGTATCTAAACAATGTATAAAACAAATCATATACTTTAATATGTGAAAATAGTATTTTGATTTAAATAACCAATAAAAATTGGTATGTCTTAAAACCAAACCAAATCAAAACAAAACAAACGGTATACAGTCCAGTGCCATAAATATGATACCCATTTTTGGTGGACATTCTTACAGTCCGCGTATTCTAAACCCTGACGACACAATCAAGTATTTGACTGTTTATTGTAATTTAAGACTTTAAAGCTTAAACTTTAGTCTCTCTCGTTTACTTTTTTTTGAGTGGGGCAATGATTATTCTTCTTAGCTTTAAGTTTCTAACTTAAGAAAAATATCAAATTAGAGTTATTTCATTGTATGAGTGAAAATGGATCGTATGTGTTGATCTATTCACTCCACCATGCACGGGATGTGACACAAAGGCATTTTAAATGAAGTTCTGCTAGTTTGAATTCAGATTTTTTGTCTTACACTGGTCTCATTTTCCAGGTTATTGTCCTAGTTTTCCCATTGTTGAGGGGGGTTTAGAGAGATTAATTCTTGACCATTAGAGGAAGGTGAAACGCAAATAGCGCCGTCCTGGAATTGAACTGAATTCATTTCCTGTGTCAATAAGCGTCACATAAAAATAAGATGCAACCGAGAATGTTTGCATAATCAACTAAACATCTGAACGTCCAGAGCTCAATAGTATTACTGAACTTTTCCTTACAAAGACGGAGACTTTGAAAATATGGAGTTGCAAAACTCCTTATTCAATTAATGATAAACGATGCATTTTCATTGTAGAAGCGAATC
Organism: Sepioteuthis lessoniana; assembly: GCA_963585895.1. Lineage (NCBI taxonomy): Eukaryota > Metazoa > Mollusca > Cephalopoda > Myopsida > Loliginidae > Sepioteuthis > Sepioteuthis lessoniana. Next base: position 75,549 of record CAUZXS010005563.1, on the reverse strand, counting down.
AAAGCAGAATAACTTAATTTACAAAAAACGTAGACGCTACAGAATCACCAACAGTTGGTCAACAGTTTTCGCAAACTGGGATATCAAAAAGGCTTGAAACATGGGTGGCGAACAAGTTGAAGGAAAAGCAAAATCACCCATTAAGAAACATAGCATGATCTTCTATGGCTTCTCAAAGCGGACCATTTAAACTCCTGGATATGAATACAAAATTGGCAGAGTGACTAATGGTATAGGGAACTACATGGAATGAATTTTACAGTTTGCATCCATAAATCCTTTAATAACATGAGAATTAATATTGCCGTATCGGGTAGACTAGTTTCTAAATATCGAAAACTATAGCCAAATATCCCAAGCTAGGTGCAACTGTCGTGCCCGTTTTACTTGGTTTTTCAAGTCCTTATATGTTGGAATGTGGGTTTAGATATCTGCAATATTTATTATGAAGACAGAGAAGTACGTTGAATATAAATATACTTAATTGCAGCTGAAACTCACAAACCTGCAATCAAATATTCGTGACTCTCTCAGTACCCACCGAACCCATTCTTGAAAATCCCCGTAAGCATTTATTAAATCATATAGATTGATTAACCAATAAACAAAGAAACCAAACCAAACCAAAAAACTGCATGCATCGTTCCAATGAAAATTTGATTCAAGAATTAAAGATGTCTTTGTATTAATTATTTACTGATTCTTATATAATTGTATGAAACAAGTAAATCCTGAAAATTGCGTAGTACAAGTTAATCTGTCATATATGTTAATCTGAGGATTTTTATGTTTCATTCTCCATAGTGAACGATATAGATGATTGGATTGAGGTCACATGATTCAGTAGAATTTGAACGTCTTCCTGATGAGGCCAGATTATGAAGATATCATCATAGTCCAAGCTGATTAAATATCAGTGAGAAACATTGTCAGCATCAGTAGGCGCTAGCTAGCTACCTCTGAGGAGTCAGTGCTAACCAAGGACCTTACCTACAATATGACTTTAGACGGAATATCTACTAAGATTTGATAGCCCCAAACGAAAATCCCTATGACTCGGACGGATGATCTAAGATAGAAAGTGAGACAAGCATTATAGAAATCATAGACTCCGAAACTTAACAACTCAAAAGAAAAAAGACGGGTCCTCAAACGTCTACAGTGTGATGAAAACATCGTTCCAGCATACTATGGCATTATCAAGAAGGCGTTCAAGTACTACTGAATCATGTGAACTCAATTCGATCATCTTTACAGTTCACTATGGAGAAAGAACGAGACAACAGGTTATCCTTCCTAGATGTACTAATTACTCTTACAGAGCCAGAATTCAGGTCATCAGTGTATCAAAACCCGACCTTCACCAGAAAGTACCTAAACTTCAACTCCCACCATTCATATAATGTAAAGACAAAAATGCTTACAACATCGAGTAAAAGCCATCAGTAGTGATAGTGTGGTGTATCAAAAGAAAATGAAGTGTTTAAGAGACAACCTCCATCGCAACGACTAACTAGAGTGCATCACATTGGGTCTAAGAAAGTTAGATCAAACAAGAGAGACCGATACACGAAAACGCACCCAAGTCTGTCTTATGTCGGAGGCCTCTCCGGAAAATTCGAAATATATGCAGTCCATATAATACCAAGTCAATATTAACAAGCTGCACAACTCTTTGAAAATACTGCTGCGAGTATTGTATACTCAGCCGAGTCGTCAAAAATAACGAGAACATGTATATATAAAAATATAAGATACTATTTTTATTCTTGCCGATGATACTTGTGTGGAGCAGAAAAGCAGTCGCAGAGAGTTCGCGCACACGAAGGAGTTGTCGGGAGACGGAAGAGCCAGTGAACAACTGACTATAGCCAAAATTTGGGAACTTATAGAGTGTACAGCTCTCATGTGACCTGCAGCATTCCCCTTTTTCGTTGACTATGGTTATGCCAACCTCTCACTTCTTTGCTTTCCATTGGTTATGTTGTTTGTTCCCCATGGGATACTTGCCCAAACCCACTTCTGTTGGCGGACACATCTGCTACCATCGCCGAATTTAACCACGTCCATAGGTCAAGGTGATATTCCGATAATGACATTGTTGATATTATCTTCGGCCAGATGGAGCTGTCTCAACATCCACCGATACACGCACCTGTAGGCATGGTGACATTTCGGCAATCACCTTGTTGATATTATCCCCGGCCGGATAAAACTGTCCCAACATCCACCGATACACAGCACCTGTGGGCATGATGAAATTCCGGTGATCATACCGATCTTATCTATGTTTCTGTCAACAATATTTGCTGTATTCTCACCTGCAGGTCACATTAATATATTACACGAGCCAAGTCTCCAGCAGAATACTACATGGCCAAGAACTGCGTCTACTCCATCCCATAGAGTTATGGTAGAGTATATAACGATGAGACATGTCGCCCACAAAAAGTAAGGCTACAGCAACACCAAAAAGCAGTAGTCAGGAAGAAATTGATAAGTCTATTGAGATGAATAACTTTAGAGATGAATACCTTTTTTGGAACTTCTAATCAAAGAGACTCGATAATGAATTGCAATATGAGAAATTGTAAAAAATCTGATATAATAGTGGAGAGGAGTATCTTACGGGGTGATGATGATCTTAGGTTTATACACCTAAATTGTTCGGCTAGGATATATGGTGCAATTGATAAGACAGTTTGTTTGTAGGTAGGTGCATCTGAGGGAAATCATCTAGAGGTTACAGGTTCAATTCCCACAACAGGTAAGAATAATAAAGAATATAACTTACAATAATTTAACTCTTGTACCCGGTCGTGGAATTGGGAGCGTCTATTCATGTGGTTCTGTTATATTTTGACCTTCGACCCGGCCAAAAATGCCATTCCAAGGTGATGCACAGGAAGGAGGTGATACATTCTAATGGCAGTTATGAGAGGAAATCGCGTGGGCAGAAACTGGCTGATGAAATGGGATGAGCTAAAAAAATTCCCATGGTACACTCATAGACTGATGCACCGGAAGAGAGTGACCTGTGAACTGCATGATAGTTATTTCTGCTTGATGACGATTAAACATGCCATTTCAAAGATCGATTTCAGCGATCGAGTGGGTGTTGAACTATTATACAGCTCAGTCAAGACAGAAGTTAAGCCAGTTGAGTAGAGTTCCACACGCCAGGGAAAGCCAGACCAGACCGAAGGGGCATGGGGCGCTGATGAGTTGGGGTCCGGAGAAGATGCTGATAAGATGCAGTAAAGAAAGTCAGCACCCAGCAGAGTGGACCCCAGCATCAGGAGAACAAGAAAGACACAACGTTGATGGTCATAACAATGGGGTCAAAATATTACAGTTTCTGTTCGGTCTCCAGCTCCCTCTCACACGCAACCCTTGAGTAACCCTTTTGTACCCTTACAAATAAAGTGAGAGGTAAATATATTTATAAAGAAGTTTTCCTGCGTGCGTCTGTTTAATTATTGTGTCGTTATGATACGGCACATGAGAATATAACAATTCAAATAAATGGTTCTGTTTGAGATTCTGTGGACTCTAGAGTCTGACTTGAAACACCTGAAAAAGGACATATCGGCGGAAACGTTGTTATAATAACAATAAAGGTGAGGTCAGTAATCCGAATATTTTACGTCATCATAATAAATATTATTAAGCTTCATCACAGAAACTTAGACAAATAATACTTAATTCGTTTTAAACTTTAATTATTTTATACTACTTTTTGTAAATGTCTTAAATGTGTTCACCCGCCATGAATTTAAGCTGGAAAGTTTGTTGCAGTCAGCTGGAGTAGTGGTAGGAGGTGTTTATCGATTGTTAGAAATATTGTTCCACTGATTGACCACGCTATGATAAAGGGTTTGATTTTAGCCCTGCTGTATAAGTACACCGTTCGTTTTGTAGAGATATTTTCAAGCTTAAAAAGTCGACAATTACGATGGAATTTACGGTTGTTAAATTGTGTAATTTGATATTCAATTAATTCATTCAAGGTTGAATGGAAATTAAATTTGATTATAAAAGTAAATTGAATCAAATAATATATTTGAGAAGTTCTGCATTGGAGGTTCTTGAATTCTGGCAAAACCATTAAAACAAATTAATTCTGACAGAAAATCGACGAATTCCACAAATCCAAAAAGAACTATGTTTACATTCAACATCGTTCAATAAAAACAAAAATAACGCGATTTTTCTCCATAACACCGCACTCACTTGTCTCGTAATGGATTCTACAGAAACAACACTAACAAAACAAACAAAAACAAAAAAAAAAACAACTTGGATTCAAAACTGCAATACCTAGCTTACTTAACTGAGTTCCTCTCTCTCACTCTCTGTGTATCACTCTCTCTCTCTCTTTCTCTTTTTTTTATCAGTAAAACGTTTTAAAAAGTATCCCTCCAATTTCTTGCAAGAGGTGTGTAACAATCAAGCAACGATTTCAAATGCCTCCCAAGAATGCATCATTTCCTGAAATGCAGAATTCGATGATATATATATATATATATGTATATTATTTTTTGATTACAATACATATCGAACCAAATCCTTCCCACCTGTCAGATATGACACAAGGTAAACTTTAAAGCGCATTAATACTGGTTCAAATTCACTTTTTTTAGACCAGTTACCTTACCAAGGCTAAAGAGCCAAGTCGGCCCAACTATTTACTCATAGCTGGGACTGGAGTAATTGATTTTGCCTTATTTAGCGTATTCTAAGTCCCGTTGACGAGACGATTACTAACAGAGGTCGTATATCATGGTAAATAATAAATCATTTCAGTAAACATTAAGTGATATTTCGAGAAACAGTGAATAAAACGTGACTGTAGAGTAAGAAGACAAATCCAAAAAATACTCTTCACTTTTTAATGCAAGTTTGTATTTTTAATTATATTATTGCACAGTTCTTTGAGTGGAACAATATAGATTAAAACGCTATGTAAAATTTTATTCAAAGGCATTGATCATAAAATCTATGGGAAAATATATTCCCTACCAAATATAGGAAAAAGATCTCGCATCGGAAAATTCTTAGTATTCTACTGGCCTTTCTTGGCACATATCTCGTGACAGTTAATATTATAATGATTCGATTGTTCTATGCAAGTAAAGTAAACAGCCGTAGTCGAAGGCGACCTTTACAATAGCTACTTCACCGGGGTGAAAGAGAGGGTACTACCCCTTTCCCTGGATTGGTCCACTTTTCCCTTGATACGTACCTTATAATGTCGAGGGTTAAGGAAGGAGGTATCAAGAACCACTTTTATAGTCTTTGGTATGACTCGACCCGGAATTGAACACCGGTCTCTCAGGCCATTGGCGAACACTCTTCCCACTAATCCAATACAATAAGAATCCCTCTCCCTGCTAAAGATTCAAAAAGTGCAAAGTATATATTGATTTCTACTTGTGCATTTTGAAAAACTGGACCAGAATATACTTTATTCTTTAATCTTAATTATTTGCGCGAGTGTTATTTCCCAGTTATTCTAAAATGAATTGAAAAGAACAATTTCACATTTCAAGTTTTGCTTTTTGGACTAAGGTCAGTATCATGTACATATAATGGGAGCCTATATTTTGTTGGTTGATCAGTGGAATTATTTACATTACAAAATCAAATATCTAAAAACTGCTAACTTCTAAACAATGGCTAATGCCTGTAGTGCTGAACTATGGCCTCCAGTTGCTTTCGTACAAATAATAAGCATTAATTATGGGTCAAAGAGTGTGACAACTGTTCTTTTACAAGAATGGCATTAAATAACCAGCGAAGGTTTATTTGCCATTAAACAACCCAAATTCTCTACATTAATGCGTTCAATATGAAAAACTACTTCTGAATTTATATGAAATCAACAAAACAGAGTACAACATTTGTTGTATATTGACCTTCGACCCAGCCAAACATGCCATTCCAAAGACAGCGGAAGTGACACATTCCGATGGCAGTTATGGGAAGGTAAAATCCCGCGGTACAGTCATAGACTGATGCACCGGAAGAGAGTGACCTGTGAACTGCATGACAGTTATTTCCGCTTGATGACGATCAAACATGCTATTCCAAAGATATTAAGTGGGCGATTGAACTTTTATATAACTCGGTGAAGACAGGAAGTTAATTAGTTTTGGAGACCAGATGAGTTAGAGACAAGATGCAGTAGAGAGAACTGAACCCAGCGGAGAGGGCCCCCAGGCCTCCGGTTGAGCAACATCAGGAGAACGGGAAAGAAATACTGATGGCCATAAGAGTGGGGTTCAATATGTTGCAGATCTGTTCGGTCTCAAACTCCCTCTCACACTCAACCTTTATAAAAAAGTGAGAGGTATATTGTTCTAAAATACTGTGTCGCTCGTCGTCTTCATCTCGTCTTTATTATGCATCGTTTTGATTCTTTCTGCATGAATCTGAATATGATTATACAATACATTGACATCACGAAAAAACAGTAAAATAAATCAAATCAAATATCAAAATAAAATAAGATGATTGTTAGTATTAAATAAAATTCATTTCCAGAGTTTTTTAATCATCAACTAAAAAACAAAAAACACTCTGTATGTTTAGTGTCATGTTTAAGATTGGTGTTGGGCAGACTTTTGGCAACCTATACTTAAAACAACGACAGTATCCACGTTCAACTCTGGAGCGATTTTTACCGGTTAGATTCGAAGCCACTCTGGAATAAAAGGAAACAAAAGAGTCGACTCACATCTCAAATCACCTTTACGTATGGCTCCGGACATATTCAAAATTCCCTACACAGACTTGAAACAAAACAATCAATAAAATCTTCCATGAAAGATGGCATTAACTGTAGAATAATAATACCTACAATAAACTCCTTATGATTATACTCACTTTGGGAGATGGCTTCCAAAAAATCCAGCAAGAAACAAGTCACTATACATTCACTTAGCATCAGTAATACGAGATTTATGCACTCCTTTTTATTCAAACAAGAAGAACAACAACAGTCTGTAGAATGTCAAACACCTTGATCAGTTAAACATGTTCCCATCGAATTAAAAGTTCATTAAAAAACGATTTTTCAACACAAAAAACATGAAAATATAACATATATGACATTTTATCTTTTTGGTGAGAAATAAAGTTATTGCAACCATTACAAACGGAACCCTGATTAATACAATACAAAGTAATCTATCAACATAGGGAGTTTCCTCGTTGTGTAGTTAAAGTGATGGACTGCGGAATCTTTGTTAGCTAGTTCGAACTCCAGTCGTGCTATTACGTTCACTTTCAGACAAATACCCACGGGAAACGTATGAACCACCTTATCCTTCTAACTATGGATTAAATAATACCACAAATGTTCTTCTCGGAGAGTGGCTTCGGCAATAAATAACCTACAAATGTTGATATGCCATTAAAAAAATAAACCAAACTAAATCATCAACATGATCCCTGAACTATCTATTAGAAAGGAATTCCAGTTGATATTAATATATTGTTAAAACGAAATACAAACTCTTAAAAAATAAAAATGTTATGTAAACATATGTACTTTACTTCCTAAACTCATGGTATAAAATAACAGTAGGATTGACAAGCCGTTAAAATCCATCAGCAAGTCAATCATCTATAATAAGCATATGGTTGTGTAGCGTTATCCCTTCTTGTGAACATTTCTTTGCATTCCTGAATTATCACCTATTCTGAATATACACCTCGTATTAGATTGGATATAAAATACTTCGTTATTTTTCTTTTTCTTTACTTTTTTAATTGTATTCTAGCCGAGATAGTTCATAAGAAAAAATACATATCTTCTCTTATAATAATATTACCATTTGTCTGGAGGTGTTTAACTAACGGACAGATTCTTCGATGATCTCTTATTTTCTTCCCTTTCTTTTATGAAACTAATTTTAGAAATTTCTTGTCCGTATTCTAATTATCACTCTTCACCGAAACGAGGCCGACTAACGTAATCAGAACGACGACGTGTCGTTGACAACGGCTTAAGACGACTGAAGAGAGAGAATTACACGGCGCTTAATATTGCAGAAACGGCCAAGGTGTGAAATTTCTCTTTCAGGAAATGATTCTCGTCGAATCTTTCAATATCATATTGCTACTGATATTACTCATTATAGACCCTTTGCTGCAATTCCCACACTCAACCAATTTGTGTATACTGATTAGCTCTGTAAGGGAAAGGGCTCTTAAGTGAGTAGTCTCTTCTGATATGTAACTAACACGGTTAAGGGACTGATGGTGAGGTTAGAGAGTCTGGAAACGAAAAGCGGTGGAATATGCATTTGCGCCCTACAAGCAATCATGTTATTGACGGGAGGGGAAATTAAAGTCAACCCCTCAAATAACGAATAAATATTTCATCGAAGCCATATGAAGTAGAGGAATATTATTTGGATCTGTGTCCAAACATCGAGTTGTCAATAATTGCGGAGGAATTTGGAGCGTATTTATTTGTTAATAAGCTTGCGAAATGAGAAAGTTTTCTCATATAGAAAAAAAAAACAATCACTTACAATTGTTAACAACATATACATAACATGGGCAAACTTAAAAGGAAGAAAACAAAATGAAATCGGCTACAGAAAAGATAGAATAAAGGAGTGTATATAGAGATTTTCTTTAGGAGCTCATAATTTAAGATATATATATATATATATATATATAGAGTCATCCACAAACAGATCTATTTCGTTCTATCAGAACTCATCAGTGTGACTAGACATACAAGCTTCCTGTAACCGGGACCGAAACCTGGTTGACTCAAACGCCAACATATATATATATATATATATATATATATATATATATATATATATATATATATATATATATGTATACTAACCTTTCTGTACGAGTAGGATGCGACACAAGGTTAATTCAACAGGTTGGAATTAAGAATTATTTCCTAGACTGGTTGCTAAAGCAAATTTTAAAGGATCAGTCTGCCCTACTATTTACCTATGGCAGGAGGGAGAATAGTCGTATTCGCACCTCTCCCAAAAGAATTACTGTTCTGTGAAACGCAAACAGCTTTGTCCAGGATTTGAACTCGTATCGCCGAGCCCATTTCCTACGACAGTATCACACTACGAACGCCTTTAAGTTGTACGTATAATCAAATTTCCTTACATAGTGGTAATCTAAGTTGATTATGTAGAAGTGTCCTTGCATTGTAGTTATATTGTTAGAAATGTATAAAAACGTTTTATAAAAGTAATCTTAGTTGTGTATAAATAAATATTCTTGTATTAAACTTGACCAGTCGGCTGGGCATGTAGAATACAATGACTGCATCTTTGCAGAAAGGTAAGACTCTCCCTCAAAAAACGCATGTCCAGGATGTAACATTAAACACTGTGATGGTGAAGCTCTGTAAATGTTGGAGCTTAAGGAAATGTGGAGTGTTCCATCAATGCCATCGCTCCCAGGTCCACCCTGGCCTGGAGTGGTAGCACCTGATAGGGTCCTATCAAATAGAAATATTTGGTATTCAAACCGTATACTTTGACATTTAAACTAAATGCAAACAAATGACATGCTAAATTGAATTGCTTGAAATAAAACCGTCTTCTTATTTAATTGTGTGTGAACAAACGGAAAATGTTTAATTGAACTGTTAGTGATACAAAGAAATACTTGGAACCATTTAACTCTGTTGACTTGAGCTGAACTGAATTGTTTGTAATAGAACAGTTTGATCATTTAACTGAGTGTAAAGAAAAGACCGATGTTCAATTGAATTGCTAGTGTTAAATAGCAACTCTTGAAAACATTTAACTGTGTGCAAACAAATGATTTATAATAAATAGCATTATTCATAGTTGATTGAAATGAATGAAGCCATTTAGCTATGGACAAAAATGAGCTCAGGCTCGTTTAAAAATCTTATCAGCAAAATGTGTTCAGAAATCATATATCTAATGTATATGAATGAAAAGGATTTGGGATAAATAACGTACGATGGTTGATTTGCCATAAAATCAAACCAAATGAAACCTTGTATAATGCTAATATATGTCATATATATATATATATATATATAAAGAAATGTCCTTGTCATAAGAAGTTTTATGTGACTTCTAAGAAATGAATCTATTGGGTATAGAGATCAATTTTCAAGAAGTGTCACTTTGTCATTGTTTCCGTGGGATTGAATATGGTATAAGAACCGGGCAATTGGCCTAATGAGTTGAGTGTTCGCTAATGGTTTGGGAGACCGTGGTTCAATCTCCGATCGTGTCATACTAGAGACTCAAAAAAATGGTACTTGATGCCACCTCGATTTACTCTCAGAATTATAAGGTAAGGATTAAGGGTAAAGTAGAGACATCCAGGGAATGGAGTTGCTCCCTCCCCTACATTTCGGTGTGATCCTATTTACCCAACCCCTCTGCTCGGGCAGGATATGACACAAGGTCAATTTTTAAGCGGAGTTTAGCAGGTTTGAATTCAGAGTTTGCCTTCTCCTAGACTAGTTACCTCATCAAGGCTGAAGAACCTAATCTGCCCTATTATTTACCCATAGCTGGAGGGAGAATAATTGGATTCATACCTTTCCCAAGGATATTAGTGCTATGTGAAATGCAATCAGTCTTGTCCAGGAATTGAACTCGGATCGCCGTGTCCATATCCTGTGACGATAACCATTACACCACGGGCACCTCCATTTCGGTGTGATAGTTATTGAAACGGGAGCCTTCGGGTCGCCAACTTCATTTTTACTTATACGAACATTAATTGAATACACTTTATACTGTGTACTATACTATACTTATATTAACTTTACCCCTCCGCGACACACAGGATTCGACACAAGGTTCGTTTTTAAATGGAGTACAATTGGTTTGAATATTTCCCTTCTCCTTGACTGGTTATCATACCAAAGTTAAAGAGCCAAGTCTGGCTTTCTATTTACCCATAGATTCGATGAGAATAGTTAGATTCATAATTTTCCTAAGAGTATAAGTGCCATGCAAAACGGCGTCGTCCAGCATTTGAACTCCGGTCGCTTGTTAATCTATTCTGTGGTGCTGTGCTCAACGCAACACGAGGTTTACTGTCCAGGAGGATGAGAATTTGGTCTTTTTTCAAGATCTGCTGCAAATAAAAATAATGAGAATGTAGTGTTTTCTTATTCATTGCTTTGGCAACCTCATCTAGTCGCTATTAGCCGAAATCTTTTAACAAACAAGGGAGGTAATCCCACAACGGAAACTATGTAATGAAATGAGATATTAAATGGTTCTTCATCTTAGAGCCAAAATTTGCTTCTAAATTAACTCGACAACGAAAAAAATGCTATTCTTCCGAAACGAAGACGAAAAATTACTCAATGAAGAGTTATTCATTAACTAATTGTGTCAATTATAAAACTAGGTCGGGAATTGCTTTATACCTCTGTTGCCTGATCTAACCTTGAAAAATCGCATAAACTACGCATTGACTTAAAATATTTACGCTGATGCCGAGTAAACGGAAACACAAACTTTTAGACTACACAACTAGTTGGGAGAAGAGTTAAGATGATTTTTTATTGCCGGATTAACGAGAATACAACTCTTACGACTCCGTAGAATCTCATTAACAAGGTGAGGGGTGAGTGTAATTATTTTAATTCAGCTCTCTGTCTGTCTTTATGTCAGTCTGTCTGTCTGTCTGTCCCTGACTCTCTCTCTCTCTCTCTCTCTCTCTCTCTGTCTCTGTCTCTCTCTCTCGTATCGTTAAAGAGACTCTGTTAGGTTTATACAGTATTACCTCCGTTAATCCGGCATTAGATTTGTTATTTAGACCCATTTCGTCTTTCTGCTTTTGAAAAAAACTGTGTAAAATCTTACCAGTTGTACTTCTGTAGATTTGGCAACCTGATAATCATTTTAACTCAGTTAATAAGTCGTTAATAAGACTCTACATCTTGTAAACAGTTGTACTCTCGTTAATCCAGCATCTCTTGGAAATCCGACCGCAGAGTAATTATTCCTGGTAATCTGGCCATAGGGTGATTATTTTAACTCAACTGGTCTGTTCACTTAGTCGTTAATGAGACCGTAAGATAACTCAACAATTCATTTGTAATAAGTTGTGTAACTAGTAATCTGACAACGGGTTATTATTTTTACTCATCTCTCACCTAAATGCTAATGAGGCCGGACGGAATCTAAACAATTGTTACAATCGTTATTCCGGCAAGAGGATAATTGTTTTAACTCGTCACTGACCGATATGTTAATGAGAGTCAAAAAAATCTATTAACTCTCATTAATCCGTAATTATTTCGGAATGTTAGTGGGAATACAATTTTGACAAGTGTCAATGGTTTCATTTAAAAACTTTGAAGATTTAAACTTAATTGAAATGGTTATCTAACGTTGTCTAAGCGGAGTTAATAAGATACACGCGACTCTATTGTTCTCAAAATAGTTTTCTTCTTAATATATATATATATATATATATATATATATATATATGTATATATAGCAATCCACAGACAGACTTTTCCGTTGTAACACAACTCTGCTGTGTGGCTTGTGTGGATGCTTTACGTTGGAATCGAAACCCGCCGCTAACTTACCGCCCAGCCATTTGGTGACCTACGTTAGCTTATGAATCTAACACATTTTGTATCAACTCTATTTACATTTTAAACTATCTGATACCGGAGTGCGCAAATCGTTCGAAGAGTTTTGTATTACGCAGGTATTAAGAGGCTTTTAATTCCTACGCTAGAGGGCTCAACCCCGGGAGGAAAGCACATAAATTGTCATCCACAGCGGTCTCTTTCGTAGTATCTAAACTTCAAGTTGAAATCAAAACCAGGAGTATTTTTATATATATATATATATATATATATCGACCCCTAAGCGGAGTCGCTTACGTGGTAGAATGTCACATCGTAGTGAGTGAGTTTAGATTTTAATCACAATATTGCGTTGGCTTACGGCATAATACCCTGTGATAAAGGCATGAACCCTCTTATCCCAATGAGTTATGGCTGAATAGTACCAGTACAGTTCTACAAGGGTGACTTTTGCATTAAATTTAAATGCCATTAAACAAACAAGAAACAAAATCGAGATTGATATATATACATATATATATATATATATATATATATGTGTGTGTGTGTGTGTGTGTGTGTGTGTGTGTGTGTGTGTGTGTGTGAAAATGTACCGGCAAAAATAGTTGTCGGAATGACTTCATTTAAAACTAAATTAAATGCTAAACTTAAAGGTTTTTATTCATTTAAAAAGAGGCCGTTTGCCAATGCTTTAAAATTAATTTTGGACTCTGACTGCGTCACATACTTGTAAAGCAGAACGCTGGAATCCGAAAGAGAATGCTGAAAGCTTTTTTAATTTTTCGTTTAATTTTAAAATTTTACACGAGTCAGAAAATTTCATATCACAAATTAAATGCCCTGACGATGGTTTAAATTAAAACACTTCACTCAAGTAAATAATTAAACAATAAATAATACCATGTTCTTAATAGCTTGTTTTTCTTATATATATTTGTATATTTACATACGATCGGATTTATTACTATTTTCCAAATTATATGTATGTAAGTATGTAATGATAGATAGATAGATAGATAATTTTTATTAGATTTGTTAAATATTGTGTATTTGCCAAGTTTAAATAAATATGAATATCATAGGTGATTTGAATTCAAAGGATTTTATTTTGCAAAATCATCTTGAAAATTAAGGGTTTTTTTTTCTTCATCAGACGAATTGTAAGAATCGACAAACACACTGAAAAAATGACCCACGATGTTGAGGCTGAAGACTTAGTGGCTGGATACTCCATCACCAGTGAAATATTAGGACAGGTGAGTTATTATATTCTTTCTTTAGATAATTCAAGTCACTTTATGTGGCTTTATTTATTAAAAAATATTTGTTCGACTAATTCGTTTCGTTTTTTGAAAGCCAACGTCTTTCATGAAAGTTACGAGTTAGTAGCTTTTTTAAACCTTGATCAGTATATGATCTTCCCCGTTTAACCTATTGGCATGCCAGTGAGAAGAGTTTTAAAGACACCGGGTGACGGGGCAAACTTCAAAGAATAATAATCACGGCTTTCTCGTAGGCATTATTCCGAAGTGAATGTAAATAGTCTCAGTTGGGTGCTTGAGAGAATGTCATACCAATTATACAAATGAAAAGTCAATTTCAACAAGCAGCAGTCATTCCTGTTAGTCTTCGAACAGTATTAGTATTATTCCATGAAAGAACGATTTAAGATTATTGAATGATCCTAGATATCTCATTCCGACCTGCCCACAACCCAGACAATTTCATCTCAGACCCTTTTAACTACAGACACAACCAATCTCGACTGTCCGCTTGAAACCCATTAATAGTAATGCTTGTACAATTTATCACTGATGTTGTTTGCCTCCAGCTGTTCAATCGTGCCCTTGGGGTTAATTCTGGAGCACTTTAGCCCCGGGGTCGGTCCCCTGGCATGTTTATGATCATTATTATGATGTTAACTTTCACACCAATGATTTCTAGGGGCTCCCGCTCAAACTTAAATGAATGAAGATCTCCTGTATTCTCAACACACCTGCATTCTCTTTAGTATCTTATTCTTGTTTATTATTATTATTATTATTATTATTATTATTATTATTATTATTATTCCTGCATTTGCATGTTCATAACAGATGTCCGGTGGTAATTACTGGAGCTGAGTCACAGCAAGTGTTCTCGACTCTGCTGCAAATTATTCAGTATCTTCACAGACCTTTAACAACGCCGCTGTCTGGACAATCAGAATTATTCTTCGAATTTACACTTCATTCAATTTTGAAGGAAGTGTTTTATTGCACAATTCTGAGTGCTCCAATTATTCTGGTCACAATCCTAATATCAATGTTTCAAACATTTATTTTTTTTCTTTTCCCTGTCAAGTTCCTCGTTATTATTATTTGTTCGACTAATTCGTTTCGTTTTTTGAAAGCCAACGTCTTTCAAGAAAGTTACAAGTAAATAATTTTTTAAAAACTTTGACTAGTATAGGATCTTCTCTGTTTTACCTATTGGCATGCCAGTGAGAAGAGTTTTAAAGGCACTAGGTAATGGAGCAACGTTAAAGAATAATAATCACGGCTTTTTATCTTAGACTTCTCCGTCAAATATTCTTATATTGTTTAAATCATATGTCTTATCTTACTTAAATACAGCCAAATGCTGACATCGATCTCACGTTATGTGATTTGGCATTCAGAGAGTTCCCATAAAGATTATTAAAAAAACAAGTGAATAATAATAAGCATGAATGCTTGTCAACCTTTCAAAAAGTTGCGATTAAACATTGACCAAAAACAACGGAACAATTTAAACAAAATCCACTCCGAAGATTTTACTTAAATTCGGAATTTAAACATTTCATTTGTTCAGCTTTAAATTTCATTTTAAGATGAATATATGATTGATTGATTGATTGATTGGTTATCTAGTGTTATTTTGTTACTAGAAGTTAGGGGATTGCTTTCATTGTACGTAGATATTTATATTTTTGGTCTCGTTAATTTGGTTTCTTTGTTTAATGGCATATCTACCTTTGGGGGTTATTTTATGTCAAAACTAACCTTGTAGGAGACCTATCATATGATTTAACCTATAGATGGAGGATTAAGAGGGTTGTTACT
Organism: Sepioteuthis lessoniana; assembly: GCA_963585895.1. NCBI lineage: Eukaryota > Metazoa > Mollusca > Cephalopoda > Myopsida > Loliginidae > Sepioteuthis > Sepioteuthis lessoniana. The sequence continues at coordinate 59,862 of CAUZXS010005563.1, read as the reverse complement.
TTTCCCATTGTTATGAATCCGAAAATTAAATGTGATAGGACAACGGGAATTTGATCTCGCTTACTACGATGACAGAGTTCAGCACGCTAGCCACAATGTCAAAGGGGGCCGCCCAATTACATTTCTGTGTAGTTGCTTCTTAATTTCTTTTTCTTTTTTCACACGGTGCTCTAGAATATAAATATTTCTTTAAAACCTCTCTAACTGAAATAAGCCCAACTAACGCCAATGCTCAGAAACTCTAGAAAACCTCGAATGAACTACCTAAAACATACCAAAGAGAACAGATAAAAAAGGCCTAATCAATGAAATTGGAAATTCAGGAGAGGATAGACAATCCCGATTTGTAGTAAGCAGATTAGGAGGCATCTCTAGAGCAAATCGAAAAGTTGTCAGCTAAAAAGAAAGACTTCAAAAGTGAAAAAAAAAAAAGTTTCAAGAATCTGCTAGCAAACCCTCCCAAAATTTCGAATAAACCTACTGATAAAATTATCAACAGACAACTAGACATCAGACTTGGGCAGTTTTAAGGGGGGAGACATTTATGCATTACGAAAAAAAAATAATCAGAATTAAAGAAATATGCATATGTCAAAGAAATACTTATAAATATATGGAAAAGAAGAAAATCTGATGACATATTTCTTCGATTATGCAACGTGAAGAAAAATCAAAACAAATTAGAGAAATAAAGGAAAGACTGCATCCTCCTTTTCTCAAAGAAAGATGACCTTCTTTACCAACTACAGAGATAAATAATACTGTTATATTTGCTTATGTTTATAAGAGGTTGCTTCTTATCGGACATTAAGTGAAGAAAATTTTCAGAAAACATCAGAACAGCTTCAAAGGAATCAATCCACAACTTCGCAGATTCTGATTATCTGTCGAATAATCAAAGAAGTATGTGCAAAAACTTTCGAGGCAACACTATTAGTCATACATTTCACCAAAATATTTGATTCTATACACAGAGGAAAGAAGTAGCAAATTCTACTTGCATATGATCTTCCCAAAGAAATTGTAACCGCTATAACGATTCTTTACAAAACCACGAAAGCAATGGTTCACTCACCCGATGTTGACACTGACAGATTTTGATATTGTTTATGAAGGAGATACGTTAGCACAATAACTTGTTATAATACACCTTCTGGTGCTGCCTCCAGATGTGTCATCAGTCTTGCTCCCTAGTCATTAGAAGATTCAGGTCTGTGCAACATACTTCTTCGAAGGGTGACCCGACCATAATGTGATCAGCATTACGGCCCATATCCAGAGGTTAATGTAACATATTGACCCCGGTCAAGCTGTCAAAATAGGAAATGCACCTGTGTAAATAACAGGTGCGTCCGGTCGAGAAATATCAGGTTATAACCTTGCCCGTGGACCGGTTAAACGAGTGCGATTTGTGACGCCCACAAGAAGAAGGTGGAGGTTGAACAATTATATAACCCGGGTGAAGACAGGAAGTCAGTTAGTTGGAGATCAGATGAGTTGGAGGGAAGATGCTGGAATGAGGAACATGTCCCAGAGAGGCTGGGCCCCTGTTCCCCCGGTTGAGCAGCCCAGGAGAACGGGAAAGAGACGCTGTTATGGCCATAAAAGTGGGGATCTATATGTTGCAGTTCTGTTCAGCCTCCAACTCACCTCTCATACAGTAAAACCTTTAGTAACCCTTTCGAACACTTTCAAATAAAGTGAGAGGTATATTTTTCTAAAGAACTGTGTCTTCGCTCGTCTTTATTGCGTCGTCGTTATGATTCTGCATGCATATGTATATGTATTATGTGGCTATACAACATTAACGTGAAACACTGCACTGCGTAAAACGTTATTTTATATTAGGGGTTGACTTCGGAACCTAATCAGAGGTTCACATTAATTGGTCGCAAAACAAACACAGGCGATACTTTAAAAATTTTCCTCCCTCACCTTTTTTTTTTTTTTTTTAAATTCCCTTCCTATTTTTTTTTACCTTAACTACTAATAACCTCTATGCCATCCCAACAAGAATGCGATATAAATAAAAAAAAAAAAAATTTTCAAAACGATCAAAATAAACCCAAAAATTCCTCTGAATATATCTCTTCATAGTGAAGTTGGTTTGTACCTATCTACATTTGGAGGTTCCCGTGGTGTAATGGTTATCGTCGTAGGAAATGGACACGGTGACACGAGTTCAAATCCTGGACGAGACTGATTGCATTTTACATAGCACTAATACCCTTGGAAAAGGTATTAATCCAATTATTCTCCCTCCAGCTATGGGTAAATAGTAGGGCAGACTGATACTTCAGCCTTGGTGAGGCAACTAGTCTAGGAGAAGGAAAACTCTGAATTGAAACCTGTTAAACTCCGCTTAGAAAAATTGACCTTGTGTCATATCCTGCCAGAGTGGAGGGGCTGGGTAAATAGGATCTGCATTTGCGGGCGTTATGGGAAAATTACCTCATGTAAGCAAAAATATTTTAAAAAATGTAACCGTCGAATGTTGCAAACTTAATTAAAAAACCTTTATCGATTGATAAACAAACTTAGTTAAAATTAACGATTTCTCTATTTTTAGGGTGGAAAATAGTTGGTTTAATTATCTACCATTGCGTCTTTTATGGGAACAATGAAATAATGTAAACACAAATAAACTTAAAGATTCATTGTCGAATGCAGTTAAAATAGTTACCATTTGAATAAACTGACTTAGGTAAGATAAACAAGTAAATACCGAATGAGATAAGTATGATAAATGTAATAACTTTACTGGGTCCAGGAATTTTACAATATTTATATGTATGTATATAACGATTCTCTATAGAAACACTAAAGTAAAAGTACGATCACCAGATGGAGACACAGAATACTTCGACATTGTAGCAGGAGTACTACAAGGGGACACGCTGGCTCCGTATCTCTTTATCATTTGTCTAGACTACGTACTTAGAACATCGATTGACAAAATCAAAGAGAATGGCTTCGAACTGACGAAGAAAAGAAGCAGAAGATACCCCGCAACAACAATTACCGACGCCGACTACGCCGATGACATAGCGATACTGGCAAATACACCTGACCAAGCCGAAACACTTCTGCATAGTTTGGAACGAGCAGCAGCAAGCATAGGCCTCCATGTTAATGCACACAAAACGGAATATATGTGCTATAACCAAACGGGGGACATCTCCACTCTAGAAGGAACCCCTCTTAAACTAGTAGACAAATTCACGTACCTAGGAAGCAGCGTCGAATCAACCGAAAAGGACATCGAAACGAGGTTAACGAAAGCATGGACAGCTATCAATAGGCTATCGACTATATGGAAATCAGACCTAACCGATAAAATGAAACGCAGTTTCTTCCAGGCAGCGGTCACATCGATACTGCTATATGGATGCACTACATGGACGCTAACAAAACGGCTGGAGAAGAAACTAGATGGCAATTACACAAGAATGCTGCGTGCAATCCTGAACAAGTCCTGGCAGCAACACCCCACAAGACACCAACTGTACGGCCACCTGCCCCCTATCACGAAAACTATTCAAGTTTAGGCGAACCAGACATGCAGGACATTGCTGGAGAAGCAGAGATGAACTCATAAGAGATGTACTCTTATGGATCCCCACACACGGCCGCGCAAAAGCAGGACGACCAGCACGAACGTACATTCAGCAGCTATGTGAGGATACAGGTTGTTGTCCTGAAGACCTACCTAGGGCGATGAACGATAGGGAGGAGTGGCGAGAGAGGGTCAGGGATATCCGTGCTGCCAGCACGATATGATGATGATGATGATGATATATCTACAAACATACACTCACGCATACACATCTATATACAAACCCATATATCCACTTACGTTCCAGTAATTTATAATCCTCCGTGAGATCATGTATTTTAAACAAGACGGAGCCAGTTCTTCTTTAAGTGTCTAGCCTTTGAAATTAATAATAAATTCACATACTTCGGCCGCAATATCTCATCTACTGAAAGCGATGTCAACATACATATAGGGGAGGCAGAGACTGCTATTGAAATGTTGTCGATCATATCGAAATATGATTTCTCACATAAGATAAAACGGAATTTCTGCTAAAGTGTGGCTGTATTTCTGTATGGATGAACCATATGAAATCTGATGACACTCCTATACTATAATCTGTTTTGAACAAACACAGAAAGAAAACTGCAATATAGCCACATATCTCCCATCTCGCAAATGATATAAGTAAAATGAACAAGCGTTGTTGATTTTTATCATTTAGAATAGTCGGTCAATGAACCTTATTTTCATTGTTATACGCACAAAGTTTTGACTTTGGTCTTCTTCGGCAAGGACACATTGTGCAGTAGATAAGGCGTTTGCTTGAATGTGCTTCTTTTAGAAATCATCAGATGTTTGCAGGTTCTGTCCAACAACGGAAAAAAAGAAGTCGTACTAGTGTGTAACACTTGTACCTGTTCTTTGTTATCAGAAATGGAACAATCTACCCCTGTGGATTAAAAATGTTTTCAGTTTGAGGTTCTATGAAATCTCAAGAAGGTCGAAGAACATATTGGCTGAAACGTTGTAAGTATAACAACAAGGATGTGGTCAATTTCCGAATATTCTAAGTGATAAAAAATATCAAGCCTCATTTGAGAAATTTACACAAATAAGAGATGTTGGTCATTGCTCTTGAAGTAAGGACCAACTCATAACGGACATTTTCCAATTGACACCAACACATGGACGCGCTAAATTTGGCTGACCAGTCAGACTAATATAAACAATTATAACTCAGCTCTGTAAGGATACAAGGTGCAGTGAAGAGGACTTAATAGGAGTGAGGAAAGATAGGGACGGATAACGAGAGAGAGAGAGTGAGAAAGAGACTGTGAGACAGACAGGGTACTCCGTGTTATCAATTGGACATGATGTGAATCATAGATCAGACTCAAACAGGAGTGGAGCCGGGAGTAATGGCAATGAAAGTTTTATGGTCAAGGGGAGGTTCAAATGATAACACGACTCGGAAATGAGTGATAAGAAATATATTGAAAGAAAATAGTACATACATAAACGATAGCTGGGAGAAACCCTTCCTCAGCTTAATACAATCATGAATATTACTGTTCTTGGTGACGGCTCGCCGAGACTGCGCAGAAGAGAGCTTAGCCGGTATATATCACATGGGGGCGAGTCCATCTGTAGGGGATACACTCCAACAGAAAGAGTACTTCACAATTCACAGATCTCCCGGAATCAAACCTTACTACCAGATAAACACCCTTTTTGGTCGTGGATCTTACCCCTCAGCAGGGTATATAGTCGATATATTCTAATTTTCTGTTCTATCAGTTTATACAACTGAAAGTTAATGTATGATGAATGACTGTTAATCATACGTGTTAAAAAGTAATACAAAGTTAATCAAATATGTTAATTATGCATGGTAAAAAATGTTAAAAAGGAGGCACCTGTGATGTAATGGATATCGTCGTCGGAAATGAACTCGGCGACACGAGTTCAAATCCTGGACGAGACTGATTGCATTTCACATAACACTAATACCCTTGGGAAAGGTATGAATCCAATTATTCTCCTTCCAGCTATGGGTAAATAGTAGGGCAGACTAGGTTCTTCAGCCTTGGTGAGGCTACTAGTCTAGGAGAGGGAAAACTCTGAATTGAAACTCAGCTTAAAAAAAATTGACCTTGTGTCATATCCTGCTCGAGCAGAGGGGTTGGTAAATAGGAAAAAGGAGGCACCCGTGATGCAATGGATATCGTCGTTGAAACTGGACATGATGACCGAAGTTTAAATCCTGGACCAGGCTGTGAGCATTTCACTTTGCGCCAATAACCTTTGAAAAGGTATAAAGCGAATTATTTTCCATCCTGATTTAGGGTAGATTATGCTCTTTATCCTTACTATAGCAACTGGTCTACAAGAAGGAAAACTCTGTATTCTCTTAAACACCGCTTAAAAAACTGACCTTGTGTCGTATCCTGTTGGTGAGAAGTGGTTGATAAATAAATACATGTTAAAATGTTTAATTATTATGAGAAAAAGATCTTTTTTTTCATTGTTTTATTTTTTATCTTTATTTCAATTACTTATTTATTCGTTCAATACTGACATGTCTTTTTTTTTAAAGTTTTACAAATGTTTTGAAACATTCACTCTGCAATTAATAACCTATACTGAAAGAAAATGACACCTGCAATTAATTCCCTTGGTCGGATATTCTAACTGATTGAAATAGGATTATAATGCGTGATTAGTATCAAATTACTCATTACAAAGAAAATTTCAAGACATTGACTCTTATAATTCATTTGCTTTTTGATGAATCGTATTTTCATTCTTACTGATCAGCTAACCCCACTTCACATTACTCTTATGTACTCCGTCAGAATGACCCTATCATAGTTTGCGATTAAATAATTTTGTGATATGCTATTAAACAAAGGATTCAAACTTATCCAATCAACCGCCAAAGCTGAAGTAATCACTCTAACATCGTTCGAAATTTGATCGTCTTGCTATTTTCCAACAACAGCGAGAGAGAAAAGCGGTGATTAAAATGCCTTCAGCACGAGCATTCATGCAAAAAATACCGAATAGACCAAAGATCGAACCTAATACATTAATAACTATAATCTTTGCTACACTAAGAATTTTATAATTAAAAGGTTTTTCGTATTAAACGATAAGTGAACTTCACTCAATAACGTTTATGAGATTTCTTACATGTTATTTAGTTTTACGTTATTACAAAGTAACGTACGAACGAATTTAATAAATGAACTGTAAAGATACCTTTTAAAAATTATCTATTAAGTGGAAATATTTCCGGGGGTGAAGATCTCGCTCGTACCAAGGTCATGTGATGAATAATATTTCTTATTAAATCACACGTTCCAATAAACGCTGATAGCTTTACCTAGCTTGAAGTAGAAAGGCTGAAATAAACCCTGGTATCTCGGTTAAAAGTATTTTGCTTTTTTTTTACTTTGATAAGTAGATATATATATATTTTTTTTTAAAAAAGCAAAAGAAAACTTTTAAATTAGAGAAAATATCTTCAAACATAAATGTTATTATGTTTAAAAAAAAATCTTCTAAGATCAAAGGACGTTTACACAAACAGATTGCTGCAAAATAAACCGAACCGCACAAAAAATAAGAGACACACATTAGTTATTTGAAGTTTCATCCATCGATTCATCAAAAATGGATGCACAATGTGTCGTAGATTCTGTGAGGTTTCTTTCCTGTAAAAATAATTGTTTTTTGAGCAAATACGTTCTCAGGCTATCCCAAAAGGTAATAACACGCAAAACTATAACATCGTAGAAAGCTAGTTCTAACTTGAGCCACAATATTACACTCACTTTAGGAGAATACACACACACACACACACACACACACACACACACACACACACACACATATATATATATATATATGATCTCTTATTGATCCTGAGCACTATTTAACAATGATGCAACATTTGGTCCTCCATTAATTCACCAAGTGAACTAGTAAGATTCTCATATATACATGTATATATATTTAGAGAGAGAGAGAGAGAGAGAGAGAGAGAGAGAGAGAGAGAGAGAGAGAGAGCACATGGTGTAATAGCTATCGTCGAAGGTAATGAACACGCGGTTACCCTTGCTCAAAAAACCAGGACGAGGCTCTGTGCATTTCTTAATATCTTTGCCAAAGACATGAAAGTAACTGTTCTCCCTCCAGCTTTGGGTAAATAATAGGGCAGACTGGCCACTTTAACATTGGTTGGGCAACCGGTAGAGGAGAATGAATGCTCTTTAAAAGAGAAACACAACGAAGAAAAAGAAATCAAGGAAAAAGGCTTAAAATAAAGGAAGAGAAAACCCCCAAGGAAATGAGACTTAGAGAAAGACATTTTATAGGCATTTTATCGGTTTTGTTCAATGCTTTTTTTTATGAGAGGAAAGAATTTTCCAATAATATTGATTGTATTAAATCGATAGACATTTGGGGAAGTTTTATAAGAAACCTAGAAAAATTGATCAGAAATATGAGAAATTTAAATATTGCATCGTATGCAACATCCTGGTGTCGAAATAAAGGAAATAAAATTCGTCTGCCGAGAGCAAAGGGCAAGAGAAATGTAATTAGTTTAAAAGTTGTCTAGAGAAAGTATTTGGAAAGGGTAGGGGTTACGAGATACAACCAGTTAGTCGTAGCAGTAATGAAGAAGTAGATGATGATAAATTGGTAAAAATGAAAGGACTACTTCGAAAATGACTTGAATATTTATACATTAGCTATATATATATATAGAGAGAGAGACGGGTTGTGGATATATATATATATATATATATATATATATATATATATATATATATATATCCCCAACCCGTCTACCACGAGATGGATATGGCTTTAGGTCAACATTTAAGAGGAGAAGTGCTGGTTTAAATTTGGAATTTTCATCTAACTGGACTGGTTGTTTGACCAAGGATAACGAAGTCAGTATATTCTACAATTTACCCATTCCGGGAAGGATGGGATCGAAACAGGTAATATTTGTCGCTGCCTCCCACCAGACAGGACTTGACATAAGGTCAAAAGCCCGAAGGTCAATTAAAGTGGGGATAAAGGAGAGCGGAAGGTCGAGAACGAGCCGAGACTCGAACCCTGCTGGTCTATGCTGCTCATTGGCTCACTTGGTGCAATGTGAGCCTGATGAGGCAAGCAGTTTCACGAACCCAAATATGGGCCCGGGCACGTATGCTATGGGATCGAAACAGGTACTACCACGCCTAGTCAAAGTCATCCAGGGAGTAAAGGAAAATAAATGGGTTCTTTTCACACACTGAACATTTAGAACTAGATCTTCATCTTTAGACACAATTTAGTAACCTACCCAAAATACCCCTTTTTGAGGTGGTCTTAACCTAAGAATTAGATAGAGTCAGAATATTCTAAGCGCGACCGATAGAGTATTTAGAAGTACAGCAGCTCCTGACAGATTTCGATTTGGTCGTCTTTTTGTTCTTCTGTAAGTATGTAATATAATATCCTAGCTGGCAATGATGAACTTAGGAGATTCAATGCTGTCGCAAGATGACATAAAAAAAAAGTCGAGAAAATAAAAGGAGGATGGCGAAGAATATAAGTTATTACTAATGGATAGAGTGACAGATATTTTCGTTTGCAGATAAAATCAACAAATTCCACATGGGACTTGAAAAGACAATATAAGTTCTGTAAATTTGGACTGGAGGCAGAAATCTGCTGGTCGCTCAAGAGAAGGGGTGAGGTCCGCTGGTCTTTCAAGCGAAAGGGAGAGGTCCGTGGGTCTCTTAAGCGAATGGAGAAACCTGTTGGTCACTCAAGCAAACATGTCATGTGTGTACTCCGGCCATCGCTCTAATACAAACAAAGTGTTTCCGCTACAGAAGAAAGATAAGTGCGAATTCTCTCTGACTGTATTCCTTCTTCACACACGTCGCCGTCGAAGAATAAAAATATAATTTATATGTTTATATATCTACGAGTTTTTCGTTGTTTGTCCAGCGGTTCAATATACTACAAGAATCGGCAAAACTGACCTAACTCTAATTTTACGATATCCCAACATAATTTCCTACGCTCTGCCTCTTACTCTGCATTCTCTGTTTTAATCCGAAGATGCACGTAGATAATCTTGTAGAGGCATTCTTCCTCCATGAGTTGACGGTTGTGAATGGTTGCCAAAAATACGGTTTAGTAGTCTGTCTATACAGAGTGGAATAATTCCAGCTAGGACACATTGTGCAATGGATAAGGGGTTTCGTTTTAAAGTACTTTTAAGTGAAATCATCTAAAGTCTGCAGGTTCAATCCCAACAACAGGTACTAATAACAAGGCATATTTACTTAACACTTGTACCCGATCATGGTTAACAAAATTAGAAGTCTACCGCTGTGGTTCAAATAAAGGTTTCAGTTCGAGATTCTACGAGATCCTTCTAAGTTTGGCATGAAATACCTGAAGAAGGCCAAAGAGTTATGTTAATGAACGGCTCTCGGGAAGTTGAAAGAAAAAATTTCTAAAATAAAAGCAGACAGTTGTCACCGAACAACAATGCCAAGGCACGCTTGGTAATTAGAAATTAATAAGGAAGGCAAGAGGTCCGAGGATCGTTTGCGCATGTGCACAGGAAACGCATACGGGTCTGCTCCCGACCCGACAGGTGGAAACGAGGGGACAAATTATGTCTTTTCGGGAGTAGACGGCAAGACACGAGAAGGTGAAAACTTCACTAAAAAACGCGCCACGAAAATGTAAGTAGAAGAAAGTTTACGAGCCCCAAATTCTGGGGCGCCATAAAGGGGTTGTCAGACGAAACGGACAAGCATGTAAGAACAAGGAAAAAAATTCAAGGTCTGTGTATGGTCATCTTTTTCTCAGTAAGATAAGTTGTCTAGTTGACGGACGTCTCATACTTCCTTTCTCTCGATGGCTACTTGCTATCCAGTAGTAAATAAATTTTTGGTGTATGTTTAACAGAGTTTCGGATTTTTCAACTGGTTATCACGGCGAAATCACAATGGGGCCTAAAATCAATATCGAACCGCCATGGTACAAAAGGACGTATAAATCTGTATAAACGTTGTATGTATAACAATTAAGATAAGTTCAATAGTCTGAATATTCTAAGTGATAGAATAATTCAAGAAAACATCTCACCACCATACGCATTTTCATGCCAGATAAAATTTTGCTATAATTCTCCTGAAATTCCTTTTATCAAAAGAGAAAATAGGAGATTGGCTGACAGGTTCAATTTCTTTTACCGTACCTCTAACACCCACCTGAGAAATATTTGGACAACAAGGCGTAGTTCACTCACAGATCATTGTTTTTTGAAGTATTAGTGGATTGGATTTGAGGTTATTTTGACATATCGACCCTTGACCGAGCCGTAAATCAGAGACTCTCTGCACAGGACGCACCAGTGAAAATAAGCGGAAGCAGTGATGTGGCTGAACGGAAACTTAGAGGTGTTGTGAAATGATATATGCAGGTGCCCACGTGAGGTCAACTCGGGAATCAGTCTCAGCTTGTGGCCAGAAGAGATTCGGTCTGACTTGGAGAGAACCAGGGAGTGGCCGGGCACCTCAGTGGAGCAGTGTTCCTCAGAACGTCCCACAGTGGAACTCCGGTTGAGTACCTTCCGGCCTAGAAGCAGAAGAAGTGCTAAGTAGGGCCTTGAAGATAACACATTGTGGTATAGTCAAGAATAGATGTTATGGATCAGTAGGGCAGCCTGTATTCGTCTCTCCCCGTCTCAGTTTGTCTCTATCTCTGTTTCTCTCTCTCTCTCTCTCCCTCCCTCTCTCTCATTCTCTCTTTCTATCTCATTTACACTGGCTACGACCCTTTTAGAGAAAGAGTGAGAGTTATATTTTTATATGCAAGTGTTAAGGTCATTTTTCCTTCATGTATATTCATTCCTTATGCTGCTATATAACATTTTTTCACCTGCTCATCGCCATTGGCTATGTATTTTTCTTTACCTATGTACAAATATGCATTACTCCACAGACTTATATTGATTCTGACTTGTAGTGGTAAGTATCATGTGTCTCTTGTAGCCTCTTAGGCTGACTGATAGATTTAACTGTGTATTAACCCTTGTGGTATGATTTCATAACTTAAGTTTAGGGAATAAATTTTCTAAAATTATGTGTTCGATTGGACACACACACACACACACACACACACACACACACACACATATATATATATATATATATATATATATATATATATATATATATATATTCTAAAGAAAGAGCTACACAAAAAGTACAAATGAGAGAATACAATTAACGCAATTCTTTAATTCTCATAGAATAAAAAGCCTGTAAGATAGGATATTACTTACGTTTCGTACATTGCGTTGAATGAATTAGTTGGAGAGAATCTATGTTTGCTTGTTTGAATTTTATGGCATATCAAACTTTGTAGCTTATTTAATGCCAAATCCATATATATACAGTTGTATCGCCGAGGTGAATGATACACAGAGAATAATGAGTGCTTATTATATTTATTCAGCACCATTATCCGGTACTAAATGATACATACAAAAAATACATTGTACAATAAGTTACACACAATTAACAAGAGAATCCACGTGATACTGTGGAAGGTTAAAAAATATATAGCGGAACGAAGTAAGATCAGTCCGAATATGAATCAACTTATTAAATCAATTGTATTTGTCGCACGCCACGCCAAACGGGCGAATGTGGCACAAGACTTTTTCTATGGTGAGTCCAGGCGCAGGGCTGTAGCCCAGACATGCTGGGATTCTGAAACATGCCTCGAGCTCCGTCAGAATTCTCCTAAAAAGCAATAAAAATAGCTCATCCGAAGAGGGTTAGAGCTTGGGGGAGGCGGCCCCCTAAGGCTTGGGGAATGTCAGTCTTAGCCATGTAACGCGAATGCTAGGACTCCCTGGCACCTGCGCCAGGCAGCCTCGGCTAACTAGCGTATCCAGAGACGTGACACATCCAACCATATCTGTGCCACTGATACCACGGCCGGCCGAAGTGTGCCCCATCTACTGGATCTAGCTGATTAAATCAACGGTATTTGTAGCACGCCCCACCAAATAGACGAGTTTGGCACAAGGCATTTTAAGGTGGATTCGGGTGCAGGTCTGTAGCCCAGACACGATGGCACTACCAAAAATGCCTCGGGCCCATTCGGCATTTCCCTAAAAAAGGATTCCTCTGGTGCCAGGCGATAAACCTAGCAACTCCGAGGAGCGTTAGTGCCTGGGGGACAGACCCCTGAGGCTCGAGGTATGTCAGTCCAGAGACGTGACACACCCAGATCCGTGCCTCTGTTACCACGGCCGGCCAAAGTGTTACCCATCAACTGGATCCAGCTGATTAAATCAACTCTGGATGTCTTTCATCGTGGGCTATTCATGGCTATGAGCCAGTCCAATTTATTTTAGCATAAGTACACAGTTTAATAGTCAAAAACATTTCTATTTCACGTTATTCAATTTTGTCAAATAGATCTATTTCAAACAATCCAATATAGTATTAGTATAGTTCTTGTTTACGCATAGTTAAATGTCAAGACAGTTCTATTTCAAACAATTCAGTTTAGTGTAATTCCAGTTTCAATGTCATAAACAGTTCTATATGAAATAATTCAGTTTAGCAAATAAAAACAGTTCTATTTCAAACAATTCACTTAAGCATAAATATCCAGTTTAGATGTCAAAACTGTCCTATTTCAAGCAATTCAGGTTAGCATAAGGATACAGTTTAGTTATCTTTGACCCATAGATAGGTGATACCACTCCGGGCCCGAGTGGACCTAGGAGGGATGACAATGAAGAGGTAGCCCCCATTCCCCAAAGTTTCAGCATTACTGGAACCGGACCATCAGATTGCTTAGTGTCATATCCTGAATACTTATTGAGGGAGTCTTAAACCTCTGCAGAGAAGCATTCGATGTATTCCACAGATCCATTCGACTCTGCTAGAGAATTGAGGAGACCATTTCTCTCTTGTTAGTTCAACAAATTGATTCTAAGTTGTTTTCAATAGGTAATTCCAAATCTGTATCATTACATCTTCTGGAGATGCCCGTGGTGTAATTGTTATTGTCGTAGGAAATGAACTCGGCGACACGAGTTCAAATCCTGGACGAAACTCATTGCATTTCACATAGCACTAATACCCTTGGGAAAAGTATGAATCCAATTATTCTCCCTCCAGCTATGGGTAAATAGTAGGACAGACTAGGTTCTTCAGCCTTGGTGAGGCAACTAGTCTAGGAGAAGGAAAACTCTGAATTCAAACCTGTTGAACTCCGCTTAAAAAATTGACCTTGTGTCATATCTTGCCCGAGTGGAGGGGTAGGTAAATAGGATCATTACATCTTCTGACGAAACAGGTTATAATTTACCAAGCTCTTTGCTTCGGTGTGGCACAAGGAAAAATGAATTGGGTACCCAATGAGACTGACGAAATTGGTAAAGAAACTCTCATATCAGACTGCTGGCAGGACTGTTTCAGAGCACTAAAGAGCCATGTTTAATTGACCATTGCGTTAGTAGACAAGACAGCTGCATAATATTTACTACGTGTTGTGTCGAGGTAAGGAAAAAATACACGGTGAAATAAAGTTAATCGTTTATTAACTCAAGTTCTACAATCCGACTAGCATTATAAGTCTCACGCTGTTGGTGTTACGTCCGAAGTTGGTCTTACTACAGACCGACGTCATTTCAGAGCTATCTCTTTGCTTTTCTTTTGCTTCTGCTTCTGCTTCCTCCGTGCTTAAGAGACACGGCGTCTTTTATATTTCCGCGATACTGGAAGTCACGTGGTACGAGCCACTATAAAACACTAAGTATTGCATTTTGTCATCTATATAATACGTTTTGATTGGTTATTTTCACTCTAGTTGACAAGTTCACCTACGTAGGGAGCAGTGTCTCATCAACTGAGACAGATATCGACTCACGATTAGCAAAGGCATGGACAGCTATTAATAGGCTATCGGTCGTATGGAAGTGAGACCTGACCAATAAAATGAAGAGCACTTTCTTCCAAGCAGCAGTAGCATCGATACTGCTATATGGATGCACCACTTGGACGCTGACAAAACTTTTGGAGAAAAAACTTGACGGCAACTCCACAAGAACACTGCGTGCAATATTGAACAAGTCCTGGAGACAGCACCCCACAAAACAGCAGCTGTACGGCCACCTACCACCCGTCACGAAAACTATCAAAAATAGACGTATCAGACATGTGGGACATTGCTGGATAAGTAGGGACGAGCTCATAAGTGATGTACTCCCGTGG